>OMNV01012560.1:105458-129861 GCA_900303265.1 Brotula barbata
CCCTGTCGGGACATCCGGTAGTGTAGATCTGAGAACGATCACCGCTTATCAATGCGTGAGGATGGGGCGCTCACTCAACTCCATGCCGCATATTCACTGTTAATCATACGGGGAAAACGAATCGATAGAAAGCTGTCAGTGCGCTTTTGTCATTGTGTTGTGGCTTCGTGCCGGGCGGCGACGCTTTGTTGGTGCTCTTTCCGCCGGGGATCTATTTTGGGTTATTCCCGTAACACATCCATGCGTAAAACTGGTCAGCAGCAGCCGCCATTGGTCACTGACACTTAGTCAAGGATGCCTCATGTTAACAGCAGCACCACCCTGAGCTGAAATCACTCACTCAGGACACGCACGGATATCTCCTGGATTCAGATAACAACCACTAACTGGATCTGTCATGTTCCATTTGAAGACTTTGTATCAGATTTTCCTGTAAAATCATCTATGGTGGTCACGATGATTCGTTTACAATCTACATTTCTGTTGTTTTAAAATAACAAGAACAATTGTTTGTTTAACAATTTGAAAATGCAAACGCCTCACCTGAGCCGGCCGCTTTGTTCGCGGCGCCACAACAAACATCAAAGTTTTGTTCCACATTTGAGACCAGGCAACAATTCTTCTTCCGTTTCGCAACATTATTCACCCGCTGCTTTAGTTTGTTTGTGAATTGTGAATACGCAAAAGTGCCGCGAAAATACACGACTTGCACACACTCTCTTTCCGCACAACCTGAGACCAACCAATGAAAAAGCAAGATGTTGTCGCTGAGGTCAAATACGTCATCTTTCAGCGACGATGGTCCGTGCGAACTCTTCACGGTTCAGGACTTAGGTTAGCAATATGTAACTTATTAATAATTGAGTATATCTTACGGAAAATCAACAAATCTCGGAATTTCTACAGAAATTGTTTCTTTTAAAAAAATAATCGTTCGATGATTATAATAACCCTTAATTTTTATGTAACGTTTGATTTCCTACAGACCTCTCTTTATTTTCAGTGTGATGAATATCAGATTTAGGTGTAATCTAATCTAATCTAATCTAATTTGGCATCCTCTGAAACTTTTAGCATTTTATTAGAATTAAAAATGAAGAACAACAAGTGGACAAGTGTTTATGGAGATGGGTCCCTTGGTGGATACCTGACAATATCATATCCACACTAAATTGTCTAAATTCTGATGATTTATTAAGTTATTATTAGTTGGGATTGGGACTTTCGTAGTGTAATTCCGCCCTCCTGTGACTTAAGATAAGAAACAGACTGATGAAGATAAAGTATGTATCCTACTTATACAAACATCGACGACTTGATTAATAATTAAAAACTGTAGATTCACTGGCTTTTCAAAATAATTGATATTGACATTCATCGTAATTTAAAACATATAAAAGAAACAAGAGTACCTCTTGAAAACTCCTGGTTAATTATTGGTTAACTTGTGCCAGCAGCTTCACAGTTCTACACCATTGTAATCCCACCTCCATGTTTACTTTTCTACAGATAAATCACCCCAAAGGACTTGCAGGAATCATGGGGAGTGGTAAGTTAATATTAAACTATTATTCTATGATGTTTTACCTGAACTCTCCAGTGGAACGTGATATCCAACCCATTTGCAAACAACTCTCATTCTTTCTCAGTTGAATTTCCTGTTTTCCCCCTTTTGCCTGTTATTTTCTCACTTTTCACATCCTGCCTTAATCACAACCCTGTGCTTATGAGTCACATGGACTCCATTCCTTGTTTACAGGGAATCTGACATCCTGGAGGCATGTTGTGATGACTTGTGTACAGTCTCTGCTCCTGAACTTATATTGTGGTCCTGGACATGTGAAACAGAGAGAAGCTCTGTCTGCTGTGCTCAGTTCATTCTTCTAGTTTGTCTTATTTATCCCAGGGATGGATGCCTAAATCAAAGGAGCTTTTGTTTTTATGCAGAAATGCAGTCAGTGGGCTCTGGGCAGCGTTCAGCTTAGGTCCTCTGGCTTTGTTTCAGTCCCCACCTCTCTCCCTCTCACTTTGTTTCAGTTTGATTTTTTCTGCATCTCTATCTTTCATTTCCTTTCCTCTACATACATTCTCCCATTGTTTAATGTGGTCCCCCTTTACTTACTGTTCCCTCACATTCATTGATTCATTCTTGTGGATTCCACTCCACCCTCTTTTTCTCTATCACATCATATCTCCCCTTTTTACCATGATTCACATTCTCTCAATCTGCTATCCCTTCCTCTTCCTCGCCTTCTGGGTTTTCTGTGGTCTTTCTCCCTCTCTATGACCTCCACTCATCTCGTCCTCTCTCGTCTGTTTCCCCAGTGTTCCTGCCGGCAGACGTGGCCCACTCGGTGCTGCGGCGGCTGCGCAGGGCCAACTTCATACTGGAGGAGATGAAGCAGGGCAATATTCAGAGGGAATGTCGCGAGGAGATCTGCAGCTACGAGGAGGCACGCGAAGCGTTTGAGAATGACGAAAAGACGGTGAGGGGACAAGCAAATCCTCTTTTCCTGGCTGCTCACTCAAACCCAGATAAATAGAAAAGTAGAGCACAACTGCCACTCTTTGGTTAAGGCAGTGTGGCCACACACATAAAGTTATTATGACAGGAAGGTGATATGAGTTGGACATTAGCTCCCAGGTTGAAGAAATTTCCCTGCCAGCAGACAACAGATTGAACTCTTTCACAACACAGCACAAAAACTCAAATGTGCTTATTCTGCTTAAATTCTATGATTCATTGTTTTTTTGTTCAGACTGATGGCCAACTGGCCCAGGAATCTCTGAACGCACAGCTCTTATCTGTGCTTATGCCTCAATATCACTGGTGTGAGTAATTCAACTGGAGTATTATTCTTTACGGTTTGTGTGTCCAACAATGAAATCCAACTCCAAGAGTGGTAGCTTGTGGAATGTGTGTGTTTTTTCAGGAAGTGATGATTATCAGCAGGAAGAACAGTCAAGCTCATACAAGGGGAGGACATGTATTTGACTATTGTGAAAGCCTGGAGGGCAACGTCAGACACCTGCCCAATCATGAGGCTGCTTTTTGTTGTTGTCCGCTCCCTTTGTGTAGCAGTAATCCAGATAAAGTGTACTCACAGAGGATACTGTGTTCTGTACTCTTCTGTTTTGTGTTAGTGTTGTGCTTTATCTTAAATGATTGTAGTTGAGTGTAATTGGAAATAAAATAATCTGACCTCCTGATGGTTTGACAGGAAGTGTGTCTCTCATTTTCTGCAGAGGCGCTTCTGGGAGGAGTACGTGCGGGAGAGCAGCCCAGCTGGCGGTTTGGAAACAGTGGTTGGTGGCGTTCACTCTCTCTATTTGATTGTGCCATTGCTGTTGGTTATGATTCTCATTGCTGCGGTCGCCATCACCGTGTGGCGCTGCCACTCTCGCAAGCGCTCACAGCGCAGCCCCAGTTTGGGACATTCTCATCACGACCACGCCCTATCCGTGGTCTCCATGGACCATTGGGGGAGGGATTACCACCACGGTGACCAATCAGAGCTCAGCGTCCACAGCAGTCCAGCTTATCCAGGCTCAGAGCTCACATCAGGAAGAGGAAGTGCTGGCGACCCACCACCATCTTACGAGGAGGCTGTGGGCCGTACAGACGTCCAAATAGAGCCACCGCCACAATATGAGGATATAGTCAACACCAGCACTACTAGTGTCAACGGTCCTCAAGGGAAGTAAACGTATAGTCTGCCTCTCATTACCACCCCGATGCTACACTAAAACCATCTTCTCATTTGGCACCACCGTTGTGGTATCACCAGCTCTCCCATTCAACATATTGAGACACACCATTAACTGTCTAGTAAATGGACTAATGCAGTCATTGCTGAAGCCAGCGCTGTTGAAACTTGCACTAACCTTCCATAAAGGACTTGAAGTGGGAGCAGGAAATGTCTCTGCAATACCAAAACAAACCAACACCTCCGCTGACTTTCCTCACGATGCATTTGTGTTGTTGCACTGGTAGCAAATAAGATAACGGACCAGGCAGATGAAGCATGTGACGTGAATGACAAAATAATATTTTTTTTGATTGCCATAGTAACATCAAAAATATTGTGAAAACTAATATCACAGTTTGTAGGGTTTGCACTCATGGTGTTTTGAGGACCATTGCCATTTTTAAACAGTGGCCAATGCTAATTCGATCTGTTCTGTATTAACTGTGGATGGCAAGATTTTCATACTTAACATGTGAAATAACCATTTTGAATATTGAACAACAAATATAGTGAAACCCAGACTAATTATTGATATATTGCCAAACCAGCGAATCTGTCTAACCCCCGTGTAAACTGGCAATGCTTTGAAGGTAAACCTTAAGGCAATGTGATATATAGGAGGTGGTCAAATGTGTTGTGTATGTGTATCTTGTGAGCTTAAATTTTGTTCATGCATGCAGCTTGGTATCTAAATTAATCCAGGCCCCTGTAGTATGTTAAAGGGCAACATGTTCACCAATGTTGAACAGAACAGCTGAATGAAGGTGTGTGTGTTGCTGAAGGTTTAGGTGTGCAGAGTTGGGAAACTTGTATTACATTACAAGGGTTACTTCCTGAGGGTGTCCTAGACCAGACAAGCTACACTACAGGTTTAAAAATTGAAGGATCTTCATTAGGGCTGCAGATATCGATTCTTTTAGTAATCGAGTATTCCGGCGATTAATCAAGTAATCGGACAAGAAATACTGCATTTTTTCATTAAGTACATTAGCTTTATTTATGGGCAATAGTAATATATAAAAAAGAAAATAAGAAAAGTCTCTGAACTGAGAGAATTTCACATTATACATCGTCAGGTAACGTTAGCCACGACACTGATTTCTGTTATTAATGAGCCATTATAAAGCCATAATACGCCAAGAGAGATCGCCGTACAGTTTTTCGGAATTAGCGTGTGTTTCGAAGATCAGTAAACTCCGAGATACTGTGTGTTTTGGTGATTGCTAAACTGTATGTCACACGTCTCCGGTCAAAACGTAGAACTCAGGAGGATAGCCCTCTCATGAAAACGCGTCACCAAACAGGCATATCAGGTGAGTCAACAACGTAGGTTGGCATTATGTAAATCTTCCTCGCTGGCTAAAAAAAAGGCCGGCCCCTATCTGATCTGTAGACCCCACCTACATATGCACTGTACAGTTCTGGATTTAAAGAAGCCTCGAGGTGAATAATTTGCCTCGAGGCTTTTTAGTAATCGACTTACTCAAGGAATCGTTTCAGCCCTAATCTGCATTAAGTGTAAATTGATGGGTGTCCCCCCCCCCTTGAATGGACACACACATTCATCTGTGGGCAGCTGACAGTTGCCCAGCCTCTGCTTTTACTGTGAAAGTGCATTTTTCCTGACTGTTTCCCCCAAGCCAGATGTGACTGTATTGTGTAAGATTACAGATTATAATGCTGTGCTGTTTTCACTTACATTGAAGATTATTCAAATAGGTTTGAAGCTTACACAATAAATGTAAGTTGTGGAGTGCCTTGTACAGGAAGGTGGCACAGAAAGCACAGGAAACAGCTTGAAGATTTGAGATAAGGGATTGGGCGGGGAGAGTTGGATGTATCCGTGTCAAGCATGTGTAAAGTAATTGTATTTAGATAGGTATAGTATATATGTATGTCTGTGTGAAAGTAAATACAGTGTTTTTTATTGCTTAGTAAAGCAGGAAGGCATTGATACTAATGAAACTATTATAGATGGCAAATGGATGAATGCACTTTGTTTTGAGGCTCAAATTGAGCTTTCTAATGAATATTAGGACAGATTCTGGTTTGGCGTCTTTCAGTGTCACGATGTCATTGTAATGCTCTGACAAAAAGTGTTCATAATCTCTATATGCAATATCACTGCATACCTTCTAAACACTTAATATATCTGACTAATGTTCACTGACACTGAGAGTGGAAAAAAGAAAAAAAACTATTCTGTGCACAGCAGACTTTGAGCACTGATTATTTTTGAGTTGACCTGTGAACCTCAGCACTTGCAGTGACCTTGAAATGAGTTGTGCTGGTAGGAGTAGCCATTTTGTTAGGCTCAGTTGTTGTACTGTTACTTACTCAGTCCTCTTTTTACATTGCCTTATAAAACAAACGTTAAACATTTCAATAACGTTAAATGCAAGTGAATTTGTAATAAAACTTTTAAAATGTGCAACATGTTTTTTCCCGCTGTCTCAAATATTAAATCCACAGTTCATAAAACACATTACATCGCAGAGCTTTGTTAAAACTTACATTATATTTTATTTTGAAGCTTTCAAAAAGTACAAATACAAAGGGTTAATCAGAATTGAGATGTTTCAATTGATGTTAAAACTGAAGCATAAAAAATGTGTGTGACTCGAACAGGTGAAACCAACTGATATACTGGAATGATGTGGCTTTAAAGCTTAAGCTCTTTAATGAATGGTTGGCTGTTTTTATAGGCGTCTGTCTCAAATTTCATTTTGATTCTTCAGCCACTCGATGTGATTCACATTCATCTATTGTTTACTGCTGTTCAAACAAACAGGGTTATGTGGGAGCCACAAACTAATTGAACTAAACTGGGAACAGTCCATTCATATTGTTTAGCTTTTAATGTCAAACATAACCCATTATTGTGACAAAATGCAGTCAACATCAAAAACAGATTTATAATAGTCTGGTATCAATCATAGTGCACAGCCACACAGTGGCTCAGCTCATTCCTACTTTCCCTTTTAGTGCTTTATCAAAAAAGTTACAGACCTACGACAGGTTCCAAGTAGAGCAAGCCGCATTTAGCCCAGGCACAGAAAAAAAACATAGCTAGAGTGCGATGTCATTATTACTTAAAAAGGAGACCATCAATGAGAGATGTCTGAAAGCCACCTGTAATGTTCTACATTATTGGACAGGCTTTAACTTGTCTCATGTTACTGTAACAGTCATGTAAACAACACTGATAGGACGGAACATGATAATATGACAGCAAGAATAGCAGTGCAGATACATTGAAATTAAATTGAGATTAAAATTGGAATAAACTCAGTTTAGAAAACTGAAGTGCTGTCTTTGTATTATTTTCACTTACACAGGAGAAGTGCTAATTGCTGCCAACAAACATTCTACCTGGATGTTCTGGCCATGCTTACACAGAGGCAGGATCAGCCTGGTCAAACCCACTCCGTGGGATTTCGTAGCACCTCCATTATCTCAGCTTCCTGAGTACCTTTAGCGGGCTCGTGCATGTACTCCCACCTGGGGGTGAAATGGAAACACACACACTGAGTGTCGTGTATGGAGAGGACTAGTGCTGCTTTATGCCGGTGTTGGTTTACCTGGCAGTGAGGGGGAGGGACATAAGGATGCTCTCGATTCTGGAGCCAGGTGTGGCCAAGCCAAACTTCACTCCTCTGTCATACACCAGATTAAACTCCACGTACCTACATCACAAACATACAAAACCTGCTGTAAACACATGACTTTACACAGTGTATATGCTTCTCATACTTTACAAACGTTGATAATGAAAAAAGTATCAATTTTTATTTGTGAATAAGCTGTCATAATAACATCATTCCTATAAGCTTGATTTTCAACATGTTCAGAGTGTTGAAAATCAAATGCCTCCCCCTGGTGGTGCCAGCAGGGGGTGATTCAATTAACAATGGTCGTACTCGCACCAGTTTGAGAACCACTGATAAATCTAACACTGGAAGGACTTTTTTGTTATTATTTGTTGTTATTAGGAGTTCACATCAAAGTACTGCATTTTTAACCAATATACGATGACTACACACACTATATTACTACTGATCATTTTAAAAGCATTCATCCACCTTTTATCTACTGTGTCATTCGGGCAAGATTTTCGAATCAGACCACAATTATGTAAATGGATTCACATTATGCTACATCCTTGCATATCGTTTATTTTGCAAGCTTGTTTTTCCTATTTTCCTTTCGAGCTGGAGTTGCTACTCGTTCTTGCGGCTGAATGCCAAGTCTCTGCCTGGCACACAAACACAGCCTCTTGAAAGACTTCAAATTAATCGACGTAAGTTTTGAAAGCTGAGAAAATAATGTCACGACTGAGTGTCTCAAAGAAAGCATAAATCTAGAAGCAGATCTATAAAGTTTATAAAGGCACCATGTCCAGCCACGGGCTCATCAGAGAATCCAAACCTTGGCCTTTCACTCACCTGCCTCGCCGTACTTGCTGCCAGTCTTTCTCCTCTGGGGTAAACTTGTCCTTCAGGTGTTTGTATACAATGGGCAGGTAGCACGGCACCACGGTGCGGGCACAGCTCTTCACAAAGCTGAACACCTCCTCCTGACTGGGAGAATTCAGGTCATCGAAGAAGATCCCTCCGATACCCCGAGTCTCTCCTCTGTGACGGATGTAGAAGTACCTGTCACACCTAGAGACCACGATACACCAAGCAATGTTGTCATTAATTATCACACTCACTGTATATATTTGAGTTAAAAGAGTTTTAATATAAACTTTTCGTTAAACACCATTAAAACAAAAAGTATATATAAGGCTTTCACCCAGATATCCCAAAATAGGCTCTCAATTTGTGTTGGTGATTACACACTAAGAGTGTTAAGGTTATGAAATCTAGCCTGACATGAGTTTGTCTGTTTCAGTATGATCAATCTAAGTTTCCTGACTCAAGGCTGACCCACATGAGATCCTTTTGCACGAAATCACAACATTTGTTACACTAAATGTAACCGCTGTAAACTGAAGAAATATACTACCAAACAATGAAACAGACAAGATCTAGACAGTCTTCATTCATAGTGTCACAAAAAACAAAAAAAAATATTCATCTGAAATTTCCATTGAAAATAAGTCACCTGTCACCATACCAGATCAGATAAACCACACCCGTCTTGTTGATTTGTGCAATAATCATTCACTGACTGAGCCAGGCTTAACGTTTTTTTTCTGCAGCTGGATACTGAAGACAGGGACTTCCTCTTATCAACATTTAACAGTGAGGATACACCCACACACACACCCACTTTAATTAAGCCAAGCACATAAGACAATGATGACGATAGAGCAGATATATGGAAACACACAAACTGTACCATTTCTTGAAGTCGGGGTAATACTGTGGGTGATGTTTGTCACAGGCCTCTTTCAGGGTGTTATGGAAGAGGAACGCGTCTTCCTTATTAATGTACACTGGAGTGAGGTCTGTGCCGCCACCAAACCACCACTGCTTTGAGCCTGGAGCAAGAGCGCACACACACACACACACAGTCAAGGAAAAGAAAGACAAGGGCCATCATTCAGTCATGTACTCAATAGTGTCACTGACAGCAGGACACAACTGTCGACGTCAAGAATTGAGATATGCATGCTCACCATCTTCCTCTTCAATCTCAAAGTATCTGTAGTTGAAGTGCACCGTGGGGATGTGGGGGTTCTTGGGGTGGATTACTGAGCTCACCCCCATGGCACAAAATGGAATCTTACCTAGGAAAAACAAAACAAATCATTGAGTTAAATTTAGAAGGAAATCATACATATTTATTTTAAGCTTTTAGCCAGAGATCTCTTTTAGGGCTGCTCGCAACAAATTTAACACTGAGAGCCAGATGAACACTGAATGAACGGCACTGAACACTGAATGATTGGATCTCAGTGGAAGACATGTTAAATATATAATATAATAATATAATATATAATAGCACAACTCACCATCTTTCCCTTTGAGCACTTTCCCTCTGCTCGTCATTTGCCTGGCGGCCTCCTCGGTTAGATTCCCAAACACCACTGAGACATTTACACCAGCCTTCTCAAACACCTTTCCATCCTGCATCACACAGCTGATTCCTCCACCACCTGGCAGAGACACACAAAGGAAATTACAAAGAGGAAATGAAGAAATGTGTCTTCCAAAATAGCTGGGTTAATACGGTAAAACAGTGTTCAGCTGCATGATGTTGGCTAAAAGTACCACATACGATTTATTGAACAGTAAATTGTTTTCTTCTTTCGAGTTGCTCGCATCCTTATCTTGCTCATACATTATTCTAGCTTCTATGTTCAACATGGTTTGCAGACATTGAAATACTGCTCTGATGAATCCATTTTCCCTTCACCCCTGCTCTGTTTTGCTTCCAGACAGTCTGGCCTTCTCCAGTTTAGATTGTATATTTGAATGAATGAACGTCAGTGTGTACTGTACAGTCTAATGCTGTTTTTAGCCCACACGTACGCAGACAGCTTGAACTCCCACGCTGGAATAGACTATCAGTGCAGTTGTGCAGATCCCTCACCTTCCTTTCTGTCCCACCGGTCCACCTTAAACGTCCCACCGTCCACCTTCTCTAAGGCTCTGCAGAAGTCGGCCTGCGTCTCCATGATCAACATCTCCATTCTCGTTCGCATCTCTCCTTTCCTGCTCTGTAGGACGCTGATGTCGGTCACCGTAGGCGACATGAAGCCCCTGCATCTCTCCAGGATATCCGTCTCCGGCTCGACCTCCTCGGCTACCTGAGGGATCCTCTTTGCCATTTCAGCGCGCTGAAAGTGGCTGGCGTTGGCCACAAACCCAGCTACAGCCGCTGCAGCCGTCACAGCGGCGGCACCACTGAGCGCCAGCGCTCCCCTTCTGAATCGCCCGGCCGTGGATCTGCCTGCGGTCCCATGGGACATGAACCGTACGCCGGCTCCCCGGGCCAACCATCTCGTTCCCGAATACGTGGTTAGTCTGCATACCGAAGCGCTGTGAACGGAGGCTAAAGACAGGTGCGACTCTCCTGTACTCGCCAGCCCCTTTAAGTGTGACACCAAACATCGTCCCGGTCTGTTAACCGCATAAAAGGCAACGGCGGCCATTTGTAGAAGTTAAACATACACTAGTTCTCTCCTCGGCGGGTGGTGTCCGTTTGTACGTGCTCCTCCACGAACTCCCGACTATCAGAAGTTGAAATACGTGATAACAGTCATGTAGCAGCTCTGAAGTCGTGCGGTAGATAACGCGACTGAAGCACCACGGGAAATGTTGTCTTTTGTCATCCGTGGCGCCCAGCAGTCAATGCGACGACGGACAGCAGTAAACGTCAATACCCAGAATGCCACGCGCGTTCACATGCTTAGCAGTGCTTCCTTCAAGTGCTTCTGGAATGCTTCGTTTTTGGGGTTGAGACTTGACCGTGTACATCAGTGACTGGACTGCGAAACTACTGTATTATACACTAAAATATGTTTAACAGGCATTTATGAGTTCGTAAGATGACTACTTGTTCAACAATTAAATAAAAATCCGCTACATACATAACTGTGTACAATGTATTAAGAGCGTTATGTGTTGTATGCGTTATAAATGCGTTTCTTTTCCCTTTCTCTGTGGATTAAGCTTAATTACACCCCACTATCACTGAAGTTCTTATAATCACAGGCTACTTCATCCAAATCACAAAACAAGTTTTCTCCTTTAATCCTACTGATATCTAGCCAAGCAGGCTTTTTTGTCCATTAAATTCTCTGCTGAGAACCTCCTGTCCAAACAAAAAATATTACCCTTGAAAATGACGACCTACTTGATGCTGTTTGCTCAGAAAACAAAACAAAACAAAACACTGAACCTGATGTCAATAGTTGTCATTTACCTCCAATACTACCACAGTACAAACAGACAAACTTCTCAGTGAAAACTAGGAGATTGGTTTTTGAAGGTGACCTTGTTGTTAATGAACATGTGTGTTTTATATGTGTTGGTTGGAGCACTTCATTGCGATGTATTCTTATTATGACTTGACTGTGTTTGGGCCTCTTTTGAGTCTTGAGATGCAGGATGGATTTGTTTGGCGTTTGAGATGCTAGCCAACGAGCTGTACTTTGACCAACAGTGGAGGTCACTGCTGGCTATAATGATACGCCCATAGCACAACAGGTTTGCATGTCACTCAGTCACTTATCACCACATGGGACCAACTATTGATCTCTAACTTACATACTCAAAACTTTACACACCAGCATATGGGAAGCGGACCTGGAAATGGTAGGAGTATGTGTAAAGAAATCATAGCAAATATTTGCTCTGAATGGTAAACTGTAAAACTACACTAAACTTCTAAGTGTTTACCAGCCACACTTCCAAATCCAGTTCTACCCACACAGAGTGAATATTAGATCAGGACAGGAGTCATTTGTAAGCCTCATCAAGCAGCTACTGACTCTCAGCAGAGAGCAGAGAATCATTCCACATGAAGCTTTGAGGCATCCATTTATCACAATGAAGCATCTAAAGGAAGACAGAGAGCCGCAAGTAAGTAAGTTTTGACTGACTGATTCATCAGTTGATTGTCTTTTATTTCATCTTGTGTAATGGAGCCACAGTTCATCCAACTGCATTTTAGCTCCAAGCTTAATAGATGCTGCTACTGAGTCTGTGGAGAAGATTTGGGGATTCTTCATCTGCCCAAATGTGGGGGTTTAATTAAATATAATTTATTAATCAAATCGTTTGTTTGCTAGAAAATAATTTGGAGTTCAAAAAGTCATTGGACATTGGAACTGACAAATCACCCGAGAAAAAGCTGTTTGCAAACTAATGATGAAAATCACGGACGTAACACCTTAAACACCAGTAGATCTATTTGTATACTGAGTACAGTTTAAGGCAAACAGTTAAAGGTTCATCAGGACTTTGGTTACATGTGGCTTTTTACATTAGTAATCCAGTAAAAAATAGCATAAAATACCATATTTATTCCTGATTTTTTTTAAACCCAAAAACACTGTAATTCTTCTTTTCTTTTAAAAGCAAAGACAATGTAAAATTTCTCGACTTTATTCTAAATATATAGAATATAGGTTCATTCAGATTTTCAGAGAATGGATCCAAATTCATTTCATTTGTATTTTATTTTTGTGCCATTTCTTCTTCTGCAATAATGAACGTTAAGGTCTTGTTGTTATTTATGATGTCCCCTGTACCACTACAGCTTTGTTTTTAAAGCGTCTATTAAACCTCTTGGGTGTTTGTGTGCTCTTCATGGAGATTTCATTAGTTGCGTCTCCAGTTCTCTGAGCATGCGCACACTTGACAGCGTGTTGTGCGTCTCTATGGCGACGGCACTATTAAACCCTTTAGTGCTGTACACTGTCTACAAGCAGATTACGGGCGCACAGGTTTTCCTGTAGGGACTCACGGACTCTACATGGACCCGTTATCGAGACCATAAGGTCCAAACAACCCGACTGGATGTGTATTTTCTCCGTAAACAAGTCTGCACGAATACTGCGCAACCCGGGCGGTGGTGAGTTTTATGTTTTATGTTTAATGATGTCACTATTATTTTATTCCCCCAACACGTTTTATGTTACTATTGCTCCTGTTATCTTACCCTGGCACAGCGTTGTGCTCTACTGTTGCCAAGCTAACTCTTACCAGACACAACAGAAGGATTGATTCTACTGTGTGAATATAACATATGAACATATGTTGAATACAACAAATGATAGTAATAATAATAACAGGATAGTCACTTTTACAGTTTTATGAAACGCATATACTGTCAGGAAATATTAGGTTTCTGTGTTGTGGCTGGTCAATTAAGGATAGGATGGGATTTCACGCTTTTATAACCAATACAATAAACATTAAATCCATGAAATTCATCCCAGCTCTACTCTTTGCTTTGTCTGTCATTGTTTTGTACCTCTGAAGGTTTTCATCAATAGAAGAATAATCCTGCTTATCCCAGAGTCAAAGGCATATGGATGTCCTGTCTCTCATCTTAACAGGCCCCAGCTCTTACACTGACAGTTGTCTTGGTCTTGAGAGTGGCCTTTGGGTGCTTTGTGTCTGTAGAGGTGACAGCGGAGCAGCAAATTAAACATTCATTGTTATGGCCACCTACCATGTTATGTTCAGGTGCTTTACATTAATTGTTAAAACTGACTCATTAAATGTTCCACCACGCAAAGGAGGAAAGATGTTGTTATGAGATTAGAAATGAAATAAAATTTACATTTTCTTGACATGATCATGTGAGGCCTGGACAGGGCTCACTCTTTCAAATCTGCAGTCATAAAACGTCCACAGTCTTTGCTGATTTCTTCTCGCTGGATGATGATCAATAATGTACGAAAGAACAATTTCAGAATGGTACGTCTGATGAAGCTCAAATGAACTATAAAATATTCTTTGCTCTAAATTTGTTTTGTTTTCTTTGTTTAATTTACCAAGGTAACATTGTATATTTGCAGTCAACGTGGCCTGGAAAACCTGTGTGCATGAAACAAACAAAAAAATATCAATTAAATCAAATTTAAATCTCAACCATATCCTATTAGTATGAATTTAGCCTTTATTATTATAAGCAGCCTCTGTTATGTTTTTGACACATGGGCTGTGATATGAGATGCCAGGATGCTAAAGGATGGAGACAAGCCGGGCATATATTCTTTAGGCCCTGTTGAAAATATTACGTTGGTCTTATGGATCCATTCTTCTCCCAGTGTTGAAACATGAGTGAGGCAGCTTGCACAAAATCCCAGGAGGAGTATGAGGATGACTTTGAGAAGGACCTGGACTGGCTGATCAGTGAGGAAAGCCGGAGTGAGGATCAGGTAAGTCTGTTTTGAAAATCACTTTGAAAATGATTTCCTTTTCTGTGGATAGTTTTCTTTCTCTCTTTTAAAATCAATGTTCATTGTTATTGTTGACACTCTATGATGTACTGTAGCGGTCTTACTGTAGGTTGGGATGTGCTGGGTCCATGTGAAAGTGTGACAGTGTGTAGTGTTGAGTTACCCATGCTGGCACAGCTCAGTGTTTGCATGTGAAGCCTACAGTGACATACTTTCACTGTGCCATCCACCATTAGGTGCATTATTGATGATCACAACACACATGTCTGTTATCACACGTCTAGCCATCACACTAATTACTTTTTAAGGCCTGGTCTTACTCTTTCAATCCTACCTAATGCTGATAACCACCCCACAGGGTCCTGACTTCAAAGACATAGAGGCAGAAATTGATAAAGAACTGGAGGAGGATGAGAAAGATTCAGGAATTAAACTGAACAAGAAAAGCCAGAGGGAAGAGAGGAGTGGCAAAGACAGAGCAAAGCAGGATGAGGGGGATGAGAGGTGGCCCTCACCCATGGAGCCTCTGGAGTATGATTCAGACAGAGACAGCCCACAGAAGTCTACATCTATTCTCCCTCCTCCTCCAGTGCTGGATGACCAAACAGAGGAGGAGAAGAACTACATTCTGGAGAAGATCCAGCAGGCTAATCGGGAGCTGCAGGACCAGGAACCTCCCGATATGACGCGACGCCGGCGACTGCATTTTAAAGACACTTTGGTGGATCTCGTGGTGCCTCCATTGCACTTTGAGAAATGTAGGACATCTGGTACAGGGGTAGAGGGAGAAAAGTGCAGCAAGGAAACAGACCAGGATGCTGAGGCGGAGAGTGAAGTATCAGAGAAGCTGTCCAAGCTCAAGGTTTTCCCACAAGAGGACAGCAAAGGACTGGATGGAGACGCTGGCAGGACCGAGGAGAGCAGTGAAGGAGCTCAGGAATTTAAGGAGGGCAAAGTGCTTGTAGAAAAAGATGGGAAGTTTGATCTGGTCAGCTTAAAGGAGGTGGAGAGTCAAGGTTTTCTGCCTCCACTGGCAAACAACTCTGACAATGTAGGTTCATCCCCACGCGCCCAGGAGCTGACTGTGAACCCCAGCAAGCTCCACAAATCTTCCTCCTCTCCTTATCTCCATGTCAACTCCTCCCCCTTTCTTCGAAGTATCGAATACCTCCATGCCCCTAGACCTCCATCCCAGCCCCGCAGCAGATCCAACTCTGCCAGCCACAGCCAGAGGTTCAGCCAGAGAAGAGACCCCAAGCGCCGGGTGCAGTCTGCCACGGGGACTCCTTTCCAGGCAACGTACACTCTCACGTCCCAGCAGAAGGAGCTGCTACAGAAGATCCAGATGAAGAAGGATAAACTGGCCAGAGAGGTGGGAACTACATACATTTCTCATAATGGTGGCAAATATTACAAGGTACTAACAGTGAAAGATGAACGATTAAATCACAGTTATAGTCATTTTTGTTCATTTTATATTCTTATAAGTATGTGTCGTGTTTTCTTCTGGTGGTTGTGTCTTCCCATCAGGAAGAGCAGAGGAAAAGGGAGGAAGAAGACCAGAAGAGGCAGGAAAATGAGATGGCTTTCAAAGCATGGCTGATGAGGAAGAGAGATCAGTTTCAGGAGGAGAGAAGGATCGTCCGAGCCCAGCAGATGGAGAGGATGAACTGTAAAGTATGGCCACAGTTAAAACATGGACGTATGTAAATATGTGTGTGTCTTGGCCACAGTGAAATTTAGACACTATGGAAAGCCAAGATGAACACACGGGTGATTACCTCAAAGTTTAAGAGGTTAATACTGAATTCACCGTCCCACACAGAGAGACTCCAGCGACCCAGAGGAGGCGTTCAGGCTGTGGTTACAGAGGAAGCAGGAGCAGCAACAGAAAGATAAACAGCTGGAGGAGCTGAAGAGGATGGAGCAGGACACCAGCTACCTCATACGCAGCAGGGAGGAGTGTGAACGTGCCTTCAAACTGTGAGTCAAACATGTGCAGCAACTGATCAAGCAACAAGTGCCAGATAGTGTAATAATTGTGCTATTACCATGATAAACAGATCACATTGTTACAGGAATAAACTATCAATAATGCTACTACTAAAATATCTGTAAAACACATCTTGAGCCATTCAGTAACATTTCTATTAACATTTCTGTATAGCCCATCAATACAAATTGCAACAGTATAGATTAGTGGATTTAAGTGTGTAAGTCTCCTCTTTCCTTAGAGTTGAGACTAAAATTGACAGAAATTCAATATCCACTGTAGAAACAAATAAAAAAAGAAACTGAAAATATCTTAGGTCTTAATATCCTTATTAGAGAATTAGACCATGTGTCCTTTTTCAGTCTTAGTGTTGGCCTTAATTTAAGAATAGCTGAAAGTCTTTGTACAAATTACGTGTTTTTTTGTCCAATATGGCAGAAAAACCACTTACCACATGCGTTAACATTCATTCGTTTTTCTCTGTTTGTTTCCTCAGGTGGCTGAAACGGAAACGCGAGGAGAAGCGCGCAGAGCAGCGGGTGGTCCGAGATCGCTCCCGCAAGTTGATGCTGGAGGAGCGGCGTGCACGACGGATGAGAGACCTGCTGTGTACAGTCAACGAAGCCAAACCATTCAGGTTCACTGAACACCTGGCCTACCGCTTCTGATCCAATCCCAAAATGCCATTTACATTTATACAGCATCATCTAGACGTAAAGACCTATTCAAAACCACATCCAGTCCTTAAATCATTGTCAAGGACATCACAGTAAAGATGTCATAAGAATGGTTTAGTCCTTTTTTCTGCGATAATTCCTGCCTGCCGCTTCTTGTTAGTTTCTATTTTATTGACATTTTTCTGCGCTTCCCTTCAGGTATAATTTTTGGTGTGTTTTGGCTTTGTTCAAAAGCAGTTTACCACAGTGACCTCTACTCAGTCTAAATATAACTGGGCAAATTTATGTATGAGTGACTTAAGGTGTTAAAATGTATTATGGGTAATTTTTAAAAAATCGTATTACAGTAGCTCGTCTTCTCTATAACAGCAGTTGCACTTTACACTTAAATAGAGCTTCATAAACTGCAGCCCTGTGTCTTTAATCCATAGATGTGTTCAGGCTTGAATTTCTTATAAGATTATTTACAGATAGATCTATGTCATATATGTATTCAATATTTGAGACATGATACAGAAAAAAATATCATTGATCATTTGTTCAGCATTTTCCTCACATGGGAGGCCTTCTTTGTTACAGAAGAATCACAATGTTTAATGCTACATAAATAAAATAGATAAATATAGTATTGTATTGTATTTAATTTATAGGCATGTAGACATAAATCATCTTGTGTGTTACAGCATTTCAAAATTAAATAGCAGGTAAACAAAGACAAAAGGTGGCCAACCTGTCAAACCACTTATTAAGAGAAAACAGCAACAAATTTACACTCGTCATTTCTTTTTTTCTTTTTTCTTTTTTTTGGACTTACAGTGCATGACTCTGCCTATCTTTATCATCAATGAAAATGTGAATTCTAGATTAAAAAGTAAAACGTTACAATATATATTCCTTGAAACAGGAATGATTGACATCTTTTATGAAAAAGTTTCCCCATACTAAATGCCAACAGTTGCAACAGCAGCTGTGTATTATTAACACAATTACATGCGCACACACACACACACACACACACACACTGACACGCGCACGCACACCACACCAAGATGAAACATGGACAAAGTAGTGATATGAAAGAGTGCATGATCATACAATCTAAAGCATCATAAAGTGTCTGCATCTTAAATTCATACTGGCACTGAAAAGCATTATAGATTCACATAATGCTGGCAGTAAATGTAAGTTCTAGCTATAAACAACGATAACCTTTATGAAGATGGATTCAGATATTTTGCTTAACTTAATACAGAAGTGAAGATATTTTTGACATAACTGTACATAATGTTTTTAAATGAAATCTGTAAATACAATATAATGTCATGTAATTGAACCAAATGAAATCATGTAATCATGTTATGCTACAATCCATTTTCAGTAAGTATATCACTTAAAATTCATCTTATTATCAGCTGATTCTATTGACATATAATATCTGAAAATGCCTGCCAAGAATATGAACAACAAACAGGACATTGTTGCCTGTGCTTCTTCTGTTTGGCTTCTTCACAGTTCAGTAAAATTACAGGTATGAGCTGACTCTTAAACTCAACAAGTCATTACGAAGTAAATTGCAATTTAAAAAAAGAAACTGCAAAGAACAAAGAACTAAAAAAGTTCTGGCGTGTAAAGAAAACATGAAAAAACATATGACTGACAACAAAAATCGACAATATCATTAAGCTTGCACTTCAAACAGTACAAAAATAGAGTAGTTCTGATCCAAAGGTCATTCAATAAATAGATAAAATACATAAAGGAGGGTTTGATTGAAGGGGTGGAGCGGTGTGGTCGTGCTTCTACAGTTCATCTTTAGGGTTTATGTGGAGGCCCTGGTCCCAGTTAAGCTGGCTGTCCAAGGCCTGAATCACCTCATCTGCCTGCAGTCTCTCCTGGGGGAGCAAGAGGGGAACGGAGGAGGGGAAGGATGGAGGAGGAAAGACATGTTAATGTTAAGACGACGCAAAATGGCTATTCTAATTTTCTTCTAAAAAGAAAAGTCATTATAATACAGTTACAGCAAACACAAAAGCACCAAGAAACAGCTAGGCAGTAAGAGACAACAAAGTCTGAGACACAAAGTTCATCGCCATGTATTTGGTTTAGTAAATTTTGCAACTTCAATTCGAACCAAAATTGTATCCAAACTCATCGTTAAATTATTCTTCATATTAACAATAAATCATGGTCGTAATAGCAAGAGAGACTGGAAACGTACCATTTCTCTGAAGAGAGGGTCCAGGGTGAACCACAGAGCCACCGCACACCGCTGGCCCTCGGTGACGGCCTTCACGCCGTGTGGATTCTCCCCGCCTGATGAGAAGCCAACCATCCTGCCACACTTTGGCTTCACAGATGCCTGGAGAAGATGAAGGAGAAACATGTTTTTTTAAATTTATGTTATGCTACTTAGAAGCTAAACCTTAAATTCACAAAAACAGCTTACTGTGACTGTTTTGGCGTCCATTTCTGTGAATATGAACTCCCCACCATCAAAATCTCCATTTAGGTATAGCAGTGCACTGACAACATAAAAGGAATGGACATCAGTACAGCCTCAACACGAACATCAGTGATGTAACGTTCAGTTTTCAGTGTGTTAATCTCAGTGTGATACCTGTAGTCTCTGTATGTGTATGCTGGTGGTTCCTTCCAGCACTCGTGGGCCTCGGGGTCCAGCAGGCAGTTATCGGCATGGATGGGATGGCTCAGGTCGTTCCGATGGTCCTGCTGGCCTGTGAATGAATAACTTTATCTTTAATGATGGCGTGTATCTGAGCCTTGGAGGTAATATTTTAAATTCATTCTGCAACCATCTACAGGATTTTTTATCAAAAATGAGGCCATTCCTAAATTTATTATTACTGAGATTCAACATTGCCCATAATAAATGTAACAGTAACATTACAGAGTGAATCTCTTGTTTGTCTAGTTGTGTGTGAATGACCTGTGATGGCTGTCCGACACACCAAGTGTGTGTAGGAGAAGTGAAGGGTAGAGTTGAGCAGGAAGTAGGACTCCACAATTCGCCTGGCCCGCTCGCTGACATCGTAGAAGAGTCGAGCGCTCCTCATTGGCACTCTGCCCTCATAACCGTACTGCAGGGACAGAAAAACAATGGACATCAGGCATCGCCCCCAAATTTAGCCAATATGAATCAGTCCTGACCTTTGAAATCAGTTCAGCTAGTGGGACCTGGTGTCCATTACTAATTTTTGTACAGTGATTATTTACCTGCAGGGTTTTCAGCACTGTGGCTCCTTCAAACTTCTCATTAGGAGTGTGTGGAGACATCCTCCCTTTGTAACCATCCCCCGCTATGCTGACAATCTGGAAGACAGCGCGCAGCCAGAGTTAAACCTAGCTACCACTCCGTTATGATAAATAAAAATGTCAAATCTCAAATATTGTTAAAGTATTTCTTTATTTTATTACAACAAGGTCTTACATGTGCCAGGTGTGTGAGATCTGAGCACTCCTCTTCAGATATGACATCATCCAGCAGCACCCTCTGGGTGCCATTCAAGGCCAGTGAGTTCTGCACCAGTTGCACCCTATCGTACACCAAGGAACCACCTAAAACCAGCATGAGGGAGATAAAGTGTGTTATGTAGACCTGGACATCTGGGAGGAAGGGTACTTCATTCCTGCCTCCTTTTTGGCTCTCCTCTCTACTTTCTGTACCAAAGTCAGTAGCAGTCAACTTGTATGTGTGCTTGAATAAAGACCTAAAATCAATACATCTCCAGCTGTGGTAATGGAGGTTTACCTTCTCTGTGTTGCTGTAAAGCTGTTTCAATGTCGTTCTTCTTGTCTGAGATTGGAACATACTCCATCCAGCCGTCCGTGCCCGAGGGAATCCTTAGACCACACAAAACAAACAATGCATCTTGCTATAAAAAGTGTATGTGAATACTTACACAGGCGGTGAATATTTTACTTATAACAAATATAACAAGAAGTCATATTTCATAAGCCATCTCAAATTTTCCAGGTTGAGTCTGATTACCTTTTTGAGTCTTCTCTTCCACCAGTGCTGCTCCAGTAATTCTGCAACGGAGATATTTGTTTATGTAGAATCGGCTAATATTTTATTTTTACAAGCTCAGGTAAGACAGGAAACACATCAAAACCAGACCAGTAGAATCAACGCGAATAAGACCGCTGCTTATTCCCATCATCAGTATTTGTGTACGACCAAATAAGAGATATGCAGCATCTCTATTTGACCAGCAGGTGGTGCTATTGACTGAGAAGACAGGAGTGACTGGCGGTCGTGCCAGACACCTGTTACACAGCATCAGGGGCACATTAAGGCTGTTACACACCCAACAGGAATTCTGCTCTGCATCACAGAATAACTGTCCAGTAAACACAAACACCCGCAGGCAAAACTTGGAGGAAATTACAGACATTTGTAGATCCTCCATCAGTGTTTATTTACCCGTGAAAATTGAACACCACTCACCCCTTCTGTAAATTCTACACCCATGGTGTTGCTGCCGATGAGAAGCAGCGCCAGCTCCTGTTTATGCCTCCTCAGGTACCACGAAGCCTCCTGTGCACATACACACACACACACATCATAGGGCTCAGGTAAACACTTTCCACAGCTATAAGAAAAATAAACATGTGCATTTTATCACCTAAGGTGGCTGGCAATGAAGCAAAATAACTAGAGAAACGGGCGAGAGGGGGGCTGTTATTATGAAACCTGGGCAGACAGCAGCATTTTTCTTGTAGTGGTTAAAAAAAGAGCCCACTTTTCCAGCCCCCGAATGCAAACAGCTCACAAATTGTTCCAGAGTTTTTGTGGGCACTCTGACATGACTTTTCCTCCTCCTGAGTTCCTGAAAGGCAAGATTCTCTGGCAGGGAGGCAGGAGGGTCCTGGCACTGAGATCTAGGGATCGCTAAATGAACTCCCTGAGGCTCGGGGAGAGACAGGGAGAGGGAGAGAGAGGATGCAGGGAGGGGGAGGGAGGAGAGGGGCAGCTGGGCCAAAAACTATACTGTAAACTGACGAGACTGGAAAGACTTGGGAGCTCAAAAAATGTAAGCTATGAGTAAAAAAATATGTAGTGTTGCAACACGTCCTTCCTCAGTCTCCCTCCGTCTTACACACATACGCAGCATCAGGCACACACACTTGCACACTCACACACTCCTTCTGGGACTGTGGTCCTAATGAGTACCAGGCTTTCTGGGAAAATAGAGACTTTGTGTAATTTGGGATTTGAACAAGGAACTGTTTCACTTTTCAAGTGTGCAGATTTGAACTGACTGATGATTCGCCAGAATTTACCAATTTATTTTCTCTTACCTGCTAGTAAACATTAAGGCCCTATTTAGACCGTTGATGGTCTGGCACACTACACCGGCGTGGGGTGTGGCCAAGTCCCATTTTGCTGTTTAATCGGCGCGTAATCTCTGTGCAAGGTGAGGCACGGGGCACAAAGGGGTAAAATTTAGGCTCTTAATTAAGATTAACATAAATTTGACCAATCAGATTATCACCTGCCATTCTTTGAAAGAGCCAGGTGTGACTGAATGTGGTACAGTTGTTATTTAAGATGGAGGGGACTAGATTTGGCATAATAAGGCAGAGAGATCCTCTGCTCAATGTGAAATAAACCCTCAGAGGACAGTCAACGAATGTCAGGGACCCTTGCTCTGACACGTTGTGCTGCGTTGTGCTGGGTGTAAGTTTTGGGTGTAAGTTTTTAATCACTCCATCCATCATGCAAGCTCAGGCGCAAATTATGTGCAATGAACTAATAAGCAATACACACAGAGAGAAAAACAGCTGTCGTAAACACATTGACGTAGTAATCAGCTTCACACTGCCAGCTGGATGAAGAACGACCTAATATAAGTGAAAAGTAAATACTAAGACGGATGTCTGGCAAGCAGCTAAAAGCGAGTTTCCAAGACATACAGCGAGCTGCCTGCCCTCTCCTCTTTCTCCCACCTCAGCTCTCCAAACTGTCTCGCACTTTCGCTACCTGTCTCAAAGCATCATGCTCTCCTCCGTCCCTCACGTCTTATTCAACACACCCAGTGGGCCGTCGCTCTAAATAGACAGAAATCCAGCCATCGTTTCAAAAATCCTCCTCATAAAAATCTGCAATCAAAGTGCTTTTATCCTTTTATGGCAAGAAAGGAAAGAGAAATGTGGGTGACGCATTAAAGCACATACCTCCGTCAAGTTCAAAGCAGCCAACTAAAATGATAAAATATAACTGGAAGCTCTGTGCTTACAAAAATACATCATCTAAGATCATACATCATTTTACATTGTGTGATTATATTTTATAAATATCATGAATAGATGCATCCTGTCTTGTGCACACGTGTAGATCTGTAGAAAACGCAGAGCCCATATAATGGATGCTGACCTCTCGTGGCGCGCCGTCATGTCCCAGCACCTCCCTGTAGTAATCCACATTGTCTGTCATGAACTCCCCTCCCTCATGGAATAAAAGGTACGCGAGAGCACACTGCAGCGCCTCCTCCAGCCTGTCCACTGGAAAGAGAGACACATGAAGGAGAGAGAGTTTACACAAGGAACACATGAAGGAGCCGCAGTCTCATGATGTCACCAATGAAGTGAACCCGTGTCACACTTTTTTAAATGTAGAGACCGACTGTCGCTGACATTCCAAGACCATTAATACAATGGAGCAGAAGCTGCAGTCTGAGATAGTGGAAAGTCTTCCTCAGAGTTCAGAGTGATGGAGTGTCTGTGATGAGGACAATCAGAGCTCACACAGCTGAACGTGTTGTCTCCCCACACTGACTGAGCGGTTCATGCGGACACATAATTCAACAAACAAAGCCACACAGTACACAATAACGCTCACTCACACACATTCCTTACTGGCCTGGAAAATGAGTGGGTTTAACCAAAGCCTTCCTGTCTTGGCTGAGGCCGTGGATCTGTTGCTGTCAGCCCCATTTCGCAGGTCAATAAGAATCTGGAGACTTAAAACTCAGTCACTGAGGATTTATTTAGGAAATCCAAGCAGCTGAAGCACATGAGAGGCTGCTGAGTGATGACAAACCTCCACCAGGGCAGTGAAGTGTGTAGGAGAGTGTAAAGCATCATGGGACACGGG
>OMNV01012560.1:143978-165213 GCA_900303265.1 Brotula barbata
CAGTATTGTCACAGACCATCTGCAATACCTCCTCAGACCACTGGTTGAAAACCCCCGGTGTACGGGAAGTCCATATTGAAGAGAACAGTATACCCCTATCCATTCATACTCAAAGCAATACACACACAAAACTACAGATATGTACACAAACAAAAACATTTCCGTGTGACGCTAATTGAACAGGAAAGGCTTACAACCTGTCTAAATGAACCTCTCCATCACGCACTCTTAGAGCAGCCTTTTCATTCACTCAGCACCTTTGATGCTTTAATACATACTTACTGTACACACTGCTCACATAATGTCAGTATTGTACATTGAAGGTGAGCATTGATGAACTGCTGAGCGGCTAAATGAACCAGACATAGGTTTGTTTTTACTCTGCTGCTAAATCAAACAACATTTTAACACAAGATCTGGACTGTAAGTCACAGAGAGGAAACAAGCCAGCCAGTCAAGGCGTACATGAAACGCAACACGGCTAACGTGCGCACGGCACGGTATGGAAAAAAAAAAGTGATGTCATGGGTAAAGGTTGGGGTTAGTCACGTCTCTCTTGCTTTCTCCATCTCACCACCCTTTCCCTCTCATCTGTCCGTTCCTACTGACAGCTCTGCACACTGGCCTCTTTCTGCCTGTCCTCGCCCCACCCTGGGCCACAGCGTGTTCCTCCTATAAGGTCATGTCGAAGGAATGCTTGAAAAGGCCTCACCACTGTCACTGGTAAAAGACCTCTTTCATTAGGCCAAGCCACATGAAGACACAGGAGACATGACGAGCATTAAACGCCGGCCCTCGCTCCTTCCTCCGCCAGCATTCATCCGTCATCTTCCCCCTACAACTCTAGCGGGCAGAACTCACTATACATCCAAAAGAAAACACTGGGAGAATAATAATGCCACTGTACACGGAGCTGTGTGGTCTACAACTGCTAGCTTTGATCAGGGAGAAACGAGTGAACATACTTGATCACAGTGGCTTGAACTCACCAGGAACTGAGAATTGGGAACAGGCAGCCATAGTCTTGAGTGTATTAGTAATCAAAACACAGAGCTCGTCTATTATGAGCTAATGTGGCCCAGGCAACATGAATTGAGATAGTTTGCAAATCTGAGTCTGCCCCGTGGCTGACATCACCGGACTGGAAAGGGAAATGACAGCCTCCATTATCCGGTGACAGCCCAGTTAAGCCTTGTGGGAGTTCACACTGAAAGACAACACAAGCTTTTTCTCTAAGTTATCCCAGGGCCACCCGACACCGCATCAGCTACTGTATCCTTAGTCAACCATCACGCTCTTTCCCATGTCTGCTCCTGCTTCCTGGGCAGTTTGAGGACACACAAGGCGAGCTTTGTGCTCTCGCCTCAAAACACAAGGTGTGTAAGTTTGGAGTATTGCAGACGGGGTGGAAAATCACCTATAATGCCTTCCTCCTCCGCCTCCTCCTCCTCCTCCTCTGCTGCCCTCGTACCCTCCTCCCAAAACCTCTGTCACGCTCCATCCTACCCAAAATACAGTAACACACTCTTTTCTCTCAGGGACTTCTAAAAACAGACCTGGTTAGCTGACGTCTTGTTATTTCTGTGATTCTCTGATGAAAAACATCAGCAGTTTCCATTACCATAAAGGTGGCTTTTTTCTACACGGGAAAAAGGACTAACTGGACCCAGAAATCTGAAATGTGGCTAACAGTTGTGTTTTGTCTCCTTGAGTGAGCTTTTTCATGGAGGGTGTGTTGTGTGTGTTGAAGGAGAGGTAATCTGAATCCCACACATAGCATAATACCACAGATTCTAACAACCTGGCCTTTCTACGCAAACTCTTTGGCACTGCTCGGGTTGTTTCACAGTGCTGAGCAAGAAACTGTGATGTTACCTTCAGGAGACGATAACATGAAACAAAAAACATTTCCCATTCGGCCTTCTCTTGTCTTCAGGGACATTACGAGGAGAAGAACATTTCAAAGAAACATTTATGGGCAGACCACTGAGACGTGGGAGTCAAGGGTCGCACTCTCACGCAAACGCGGACGCACTCAGCTTTTCCACTCGAGCTTTAAAGACATCAGGCTGGGAAAAAAAAAGAAAAGAAAAGGTGACTGTGATATGGTGTTTAAGTGCTAAATCCAAAACAGACAAAACACTTTGTTCACATATAACAAGCTCTTGGAAAAGAATAGTAAAACCCAATAGGAACTCTTGTGTGTGTGCCAGGATTCATCCAGCCTCTGTCCCACATCTACACACCCAGGGAACTATAAAATATATTTGGTCATGTTGAAATCAGACTGGTACAAAGAGTCAACGTCATAAATTAAAACATCACCACCCACAAAATGACAGATTGAGTTGAGCAATTCTGCGGAGAGTGAATGTCTTGAAACCAATGATGGAGCACAGATCGGTGGAATGAGATTGTTCTTAGATTCTTGCACACTCTACAGGAAACGATCAGACTTTGAGTCAGATGGATAGTCACAATGTCATTTCTTTTGACAGATATCTTATATAAGCAGCTGTTTCTGCGTGGAGGCACATTCTTGAGAGTGATTTCCTGTGTCACTTAAGAATGTTAATCATCAGTGCTGATGATGAGTGAGTCAGCTGTCGGGGCCGAAACATCATCTAAGAGGCCCTTCAACTGATCAACGTCTGACAAGAATCTTCCCCCGTTATCGTATGAAAAGTTCAAGCACCGTGAAGGAGTATTTCCTGAGTCAGATGTCAAATGTGCTTCAATATCTGATGATGTAACTCACGGACACAGCTTCACCATGGGGGAGCAAGCTTGTTATTTCATCGCACAGTCAGCACATCAATCAAACTACCATCCTCTGAGCCACGGAAAAGAAAACCTCTCCAGGCATACTAGACAAAATCAGATGGAAAAAGTTCAAGCAGTGGCCAACCAGGTAAGAGAAAACAGCAAAATCTGCATAGTTTCAGGATTACCTGAAGGAGGAAAGACGGCTCCCCCATCGATCTCTGTCTGCATCTGGAGAGTGGAAGTTAAGCTACGGCGGCCCACAGCAGAGCGCGTGGGTCCCGCAGTGGTGGCCAGAGAGACACGAGTCCATTATGTGAAACCTGTCTCAGCCTTTCAGGATTGATGACAACCAGATCTGCTGTTTTTTAATGGTTATGTAGGCTAGTAATGGGTCCCTGGTTCAAGAAGTAAGTTCCAACTCCCCATGCAAGGAGGCCTTGAACAAGTGGAATGTCCAAGTCATTCCCTCATTTGTTTTCTCTCAGGGTTACAGTGTGGACTTTCCCCCCAGAGACCATCACTAGAGAGGATGCAACCGGATCCAGGAGATGCTCCCTTTGGGTTTGACCAGACAGAATTTACTGGTGAGGAGGAGGACAGGGATGACAGGCTTTGGGCTTTACTACAAAATGGAAACATTGAGTAGTCAGCTAAATCAACTAAGCCTCCCACTCAGTTGATTTAGCTGAAAAGGCAAATTTCAGTCAATAAAAATCTCCAATAAACATCCAGAAAAGAAACTGGTGTGACTTTGACCAGAGATGAACTCCTGTTGGCTTAAATTTCATTTTCCTGTTCCAGCAAAATGGACATCTCCTAGACACTTCCATCAAAAACAAAAAAAAACAAAAAACAAAAACAAACTCACAGCATGAATAACTAAACAGCTGAAAAATGTGGAAAGTGAATTGAGAAATACGTTGTTGTTATGTAGGGCAATAACTCATAATGCAGTAAACTCAGTCAGACAATTGGAATATAACACAGACAAGCTGGAACCAATATTGTGGACTGAACAAATTCTTGGCATAGCTGGAAACAAAAATCCACAACTTCAAATATTTTAGGGTCAAAAGTAAAGAAACATGCATACATATGAGTAAACACTCGCACACAATAATGTACAGTGCAAGGAGATGTTTGCATAGATTCTATGTGTGTGCAATATTAACTCAATTGTAAGAGGATTTTTTCAGGAGTGCCAAAAATACACTCCGCTCACACTCTGTAGCCGTTTAGTCCACCTTTGTGTAATCTAATGCAATACACCAATAAATTCTAGTTCATCTTTGTGACATTTATGGAGTTAAGTTTTTATTGAGTTAATTTATCTCTCTGGGTATACAGTTGAGACAACTAAGTGCTCACTAGGTCTCATTTTACAGATTCTCAGCCCGTCACGACTTTTCTCTAGAGGGGCTGTTCCAAACGCCTGCCACACAGCAATGTCAGAGGTCGACACATTGCTACATTTCATCTTGCTTTTTACACACACTTTCCATGAGTGTGGACCCGTGTGAGCAAACACGAAAGGCATGCTTTTGTTTGCATGTGTGAGAGGCCACGTCTGTCAGTTGGAGAGGTGCAAGTGAGCGGCCATAACTCGACTTTCATCCATGTGACAGGATGCAAATGACGGATGCCACGGCGTAGAAAAAAAGGTGAGTGGACCCTAAATAGGTTCCTGCCTGATTGGCTCATCAACTTCACATGTTCACCTGAGTTGCAGCACCACGTGCCACAACGACCAAAGAACACAAATGCGTACACAAACTAACACCAAAAACTGATCCCACTGCTAAACAGACTAACCTAACTTCTTGGTACAGGTATTCAGTACAGATTCATAAACAGTGTGGTGGTTTCAGGGTTAATTTCCACAGATGCCTCAAAACCCTGTCTGTCATGGATGACCACAAAGATAAGTGTGACCTTAAAAACAAAGGTCATGGCTCATTTGACCAATGGTTTAATGGTTTAACTGTGTTTATCCTAACTGCTTCTCTAATAGATGTTTCTTGTTCTTGTTGTTAATTATTACACTAACGCACTGAGTGACATCACATCAACTCAGGCTATAGTTAAGTGAATTGAGCTAGTTTAATGAAATTAATCAGTGTGACACATGAGGCCAGAAAAGTGTTGTTAAGTAAAAATGTGTGGTTGTTTGGGCCTGTGTGGTACGCTGCCTCATGATGGTTGCTGTTTGCTTATCATTCGTCTTCAGGGTTTGATTTTGTCAGAAACATTAGCATGTAAACAAAGTGATGTTTAGCAGCTGGCCCGTTCATGGACGCTGGAGCTTAAACACGGCAGAATAACACAGTGTGAATGTTATGGCTAAACACCTGTTATGGCAGAAACTCCACATCCTGGTCATCATCAAGCCTAACTGACTGATCCTTGTCCAAAGTACAATGATATCCAATCAGTTTGGTATTCTGTGAGATATGTTGATTATAGAAATATGTCAGAGATTATAAAAAAGAGACGCACCGGCTGCTGGATGTGAAATTTCTCCTCACAGGAGTCAAAAGGGGAATTGAACTTCTTTCACAAAAACAAATGTTGCCGCTGTCACATAACACAAATCTAGCATTCTTGACACACAGCAGGGGGACTGGAATTCAGGCTAAACCCCCATCAACACACACACACACACACACACACACACACACGCAGATCCCATGACATTGATCATCTGAAATCCCTTCTGAGATCCTATTAGAACTACAGACTGGGGGCCGCATATGTGTGTGCTATGTGTTGCAACTCTGCAGTCGATTATGGTTCATCTACGAGCAGATGTTTGACACCTCAGTAAAATACAAATTATCAGTTGTGCTTTGTTTGCGTTTAGGAGAAATGTCGTTATGCCCCCAGCGTGTAAAAGTTGATCACTACCATCTGACATCTGGTATTGACGGTTTTTGAGCAAGTTTGTGCCTGTCTTCTTCATTCATGCCAGCAGGGAGTCCTCGCTTAGCCGTTTCCCTTTGATATGAGATGCTGGACTTCTCTGAGGTCAGGGGCCGTGAGCGTACCAGGCTGATGACCTCGTGGTGAGACGTCCCAGAATGCAGCGTGCCTCACATTCTCCAGCGGTGATGAATGAAAGGAGTGCAGGCCAGAGGGCAGAGACATTCAGATAGTATCAATCTCTGTCTCACTTAAAAACAGGAACTGATAAAATAAATAACCTGACAGAAACATTTTTGACCGTCGCTGCTATTAGCTACTAATCGGACATGCTTTTCTGATTTGCTTGCTGGCATATGGGAGTTGATCATTTTTGAACCTTGAATATTTGCTCTTTCCATTTTTCAACACAATTTCCTTCAACTTCTCTCATCACTGCTGCAGGGATTACATTCACTTTACTCATTTTCTTGAAAGTCCATATCCGAGGCTAAAGATTAAGAAACAGATAAAACCATTTTCATGTTTGGGTGGAAGTGAAAGTCTGATGATGCTGATTCAGGTGAGTAATTCAGGGCTACAATCATCGGAAAACGTCACAAAAGTATTTTATCACTGCACATTTGTTTACATTCCGATCTTGTGCAACTCACAAAGCCTTGAGTTTATCTGGAGATTGGAAGTTCGAATAAGGTAGCTCAAAGGAACGAAAAAATAAACCAAATTTTTTTTTACATGTCACTCACTCTCTCACGCCCCAGGCAACTGACTGATCAAATGTCACAGCCACTGGCACTTTATCAAAGCTTCATGGGACGTGGTGTTGTATGCTAACTGACATGATTATATACACAGTTATCTTAGGATGTGCATAGAAAACCACAGGAAGATTTAACTTTTCAGAAAGAGTGATGATAGAAACTAGGGCTGGGCAATAAGATCTAAAAATAAAATCTCAGATTTTTTCACACCAAACCAGATTTACAATTTTTATCGACCCCCCCCTTTTAAAAACAAACTACAAATGACAAAGAAATTACTCAAAACAAGATTTAGTTTTATTTTAGCAATAAAAATTACCAAACGCAAACCAAATTTCCCTTCTGATAATAAAGTACACTGAATTTCCCTTTTGGGGTTGAAGTGCAAGCTGCCATCTTTAAAAGTGTACTGTGTAGTTTCAGGGGCGTGGGAGTTGTTTGCATTTGCAAACGATAGTTTTCAGCATGTGGATAAACCCCATGTTTTCCTCTGTATATATGGGGAAAGGGGGAGTGGCTTCACAGAGGACTGGAGCTACAGTGTGGAAAATTCAGCCAAGGCCTTTGATTGCATCTTTCCTTAAGTTTTCAGACTTCAGTGCCTTTTACAATGCCAGCCGTGTCTGGACTTAAAAGAGATGCTATCATGAGCCATAAGGGTCCATAAGGGAGAGTTCTGACAATAGCGCCTTGCCTCAGACAAGATAGGGATGTGGGAAAGTGCAGATAGCAGGGTGTACAGGGCTCCTTAACGGCACTGTGTAATCAAGGCTGTGGTTGTGTACGACATGAATGAAACAGTGAGGAGTCAGACTTGTAACGCTTGTAATTTCAGTGACGCCGCCGGCTTGTCTTTGTTACTGCAAGTTCAGAGTCATCTGCCAAGCACGTGAGGCTCAGAAACATTTTCTGTAGGAGACAGACTGATGAAATTATAGAAAATGGAATAAGAGTAGACCGCAGTCAAAATCTGACTTGGAATGAAACCATACAGAACTAAATCCATGAAATGAAACTCATAGCCATACTAATTCCTTACAATCCTGAATGCAAACCTGCCAATAATACGCCGCATGTGTTTTTCACTGCGGGCTCTTAAGACAATTCCAGGTAGGATTTCCATCCTTTATTAAGAAAAGCTGTTTCTACTTTACCTCTACCTCCATTGTTCTTTGTTACAGGGGCAACCATCCCTACGACAGCTAGCAGAGCCTCCTCTGTTGGAGGTAGTGTGCCACTCACAATGGGAATGCAGGCTAATGGAAACCAATTGACCCCAGAGAAGTGCAAGTCTATCCAGTTGGTTTTGGTTCCATACAACGTAAAAGACAGTGTAAGTCTGTGTTTCCATGATTGGGCCTATTTTAGGGAAACTGAGCTCTCATAAGCTGCTATAATGAGCGACCACAGCAGAAAATAAGAACAGGCCTGAATTCACCACATTGTGACGGGTAGCAATGGAAAGAGCTGCCCCACATGTGGGCAATCTGTTTAGAATCTTATACTATTTGCTTTTCTGTTGATCACACTGCTTACTTTATGTTTCCTGTTGTAGCAAATTCTGACCACACACCACGATGTGTGCGGTCACACTGAACATGCTCAAGAGGGACATAAATCTCTCAAATAACAGGATACACGCTGTATCATACAGTGATCATGGAGTAAACATCTTGTGACATACTTAAATTGAAAAAAACATTATTATTATAAACAATATCTTAAGTGTCCTTTCAAATCCTAAAATACAATTACAAGAACCTACACTAGATTACTGTATGTACAATAAGGGTAGAATGCAGCCTGTAAAATATTTTATGTTTATTTTTTTGGATTTTTTATTTGGATAATCATCTGCTGACGTGCATGCTAATTTAGCCTATTTAGAGTTACACTCAAACTGTACATTTCCATTAATTGTGAAATGTTGTTGTGTATCAGTTTGAAATCCTGACACATCTTGTTGGCATACAGCAAGAAGGCAATGCTAGTTTGGAGCAACAATGCTAGTTTGGAGCAACAATGCTAGTTTAGAGCTAGCTAGGATTGCTAATGACTCCTAACATAGTGATGAAAAGTAACTGGGCTATGACACTCCAGAAACTTGGGAGACTGAAACCCCCAAAAAGAATTACAATGGAGTGCAGTATCAAAATGCGTGTTTCTTAATAAGCAGATACTAATATCTTATACTAATATTAGTGGTGTTAGCTCCACCACTGGTAGTACCTGGCTCTACTTTCTCGCTTAACTCTATTTTCTTGGAACCTCGACTGTAATAGTCACACAAGAGCATTAAAGTGTCAGTGCCGCCATGAAAATAGATAATCTGAAAGAAACAGCTGTCACAGTATTGGCATCCTTTGCAGCCTGCAATCCTTAGGACGCGATGGCTGAATAAATGGAGATTTATTTGGTAATGGAGTCATTTCTAAGCCGCAAAGTACACACAGTAATGAAAACCTAAGATATGAGCCACAATTCAAGAGACAGCAGAGCCCTGCGGTGTGGACATCACTTCAGGGACTAGTTGGACTGACTAAATTAATTTACATTATTTACAGTCTGGAATAAGTATTTCTGTGCTATTTCTATAAATGTGGGCTGAGACACACTGACAGTGCCTAATGCCTCCATGACATGACAACCATTCAAAAACACAGATAACCATCAGCAGCCCCTGACTGGTAGAGCGCCCCAGATGGCAACGGCTTCTACTCAGGTCAAGCTGGGTCATGAGAAAAAAGATCGACTCACTCTACTGTAGGATGGAACACTGGCCTTTTCCTCCAAAAAGCACCTCGGGAAATAAAAACATATGCTGGGATTACCTGCCAAGGTTAAATAGGAGTCAACGTGAGGTTTCTATGGTAAATGTGTGCGCGCGCGTGTGTGTGTGGGTGGGTGTGGGTGTTCTTCTTCGCCGATGTGTCCCACCTGCATTGAGTTCCCTGCATGTGTGTGCAGTCTTGCATGCGTACACCTCAGAGGTTTGTTTGAGCATCTGTGTGCTGAAGCATGGATGTGTGCATCCGCACGTCCGCCCATGTGTGTTCAGATCTCCTTGCTGGGTTGCAAAGCTTACAGACTCTCCAGTCTAATTGAGCAAGGAGAATAAATAATGATGAGCGCTGACCCTCCAACAGGGAACAGATGTTCTCTAAATTTCTCCACTTCAACGTCTCTACCTACTCTGCAGAGCAGAATGCAACATAGCTAAGCAGTTAGGAGAGACAGACAGTCTTGGTGTCCTCCTGCCAAAGCCCAGAGCACGCACTAAAAGGAATTCCTCCACTAAAAATCCCAAACACTCGCACTCATGCACTCTCTACTCCACTTAAAGTGTATTTTCAGGCCTGAGACTGTGACACAACATAATGCCAGGTGGCACTAAAAATACCTAGGTGATCCTACTATTCCAGGTGTTTAAAACCCCTGATCTATTCAACCTTTGTATGGGTTATTTTGAGACATTTTTTTAGATGGATGTCATATGTGACCGAGCCACAGAGGTGATGAGCTGAAAGGTCTGGGTTTCAGGTCTAGTCTAAGGCCTGTTATACTTAAGGTACTGTGAGGAAGTGGTCTGGCATAGAGGGGCAAACAGGAGGTCTGAAATTACACATCTGTTCATTATACAAAGTCTGCTTCTCATTTTTGAGAAATCCTGGTTCTGGCATTCGGTATGTGGTCAACAAAACCCTCTTAACATCTGACTTTGTTTCACAAACACATCTGTTCTGAAGAATGTCTTATGAAGTAATCTGTGTATAACATCTCAAGACACAGTAAGTCTGACCGAGTGAGAAAAAAAAACAGCTCAAGGTGGCAAAATATTTAGAAACCCCTGATCAAAGTCTAAATGTAATCCCACAGTTCCATGAAATTCAGGTTGTAATCTTTAAAGGCCACTGTCTACTAACTGGACTTTCATAAAGTCTCTCAGAAATCGTCTAAGTTCGCGGAGCTTAGAGATGCCTCCTGCATGCTTTATGTTCCAATAAGAGCCATTTTGGATGGGCGTTAACGGTACACAAGTGAACCCTGGCTCTGATTGCTTGTCCCTCTATAGACACAAAACAGAACTTGGGCGTGTATAATGTAGCGCCAGGGGATGTGAAAATGTATCACTATTGGATTACTTAGGAATGAGAATAGATTGAAAGGACAACAAAGGAATGTCTGGAAATTACACTGCTTGTGTGTAAAAAGGCTACAGGTTAAATTTTTCCACAAATATAAACAGTTGCAGGAGAGTTATTAAATGGGTGATTGGACAAAACCTGGCAGAAGGGTTTGTGTAGTTTCACATGGCCCCTTGTGGACAGCACAGAGTTATGGTATAGTTTAGTGAGACAATATTTTGCTGCATTCCAAATCTCATTGGAACTGACATTTGCGCCATATTCAGAATGTTCTGGTATCATTTTGTGCAATACGCTGTCAAACCATTAAAGGAGGGAAACCAGGGAGGAAAATGTCTTGGTGCTAAACTTTGACGAAACTCAGCTGCTGTGACATTAACAGAGAGTTGGCTGTTTGTGCCTTCTATCCACTGCAATCCTCACTGTTCAGCTTTTACTGGGTGTGACAGTCCCAATGGTGTAAGTGATACTTTCATTGTGATTCAAAGTCATTCTCATTTCATCAACTTTTTCGGTTTTTAATATAGTTTTATCTCCATTCAGCGCATTTTGGGAGTGAGGGAAAGCCTTAAACGCTTTCCAGGGAGGAGAAAGAAACTGAAATGTTAACCAAGGGCCAAGGAGGGCAGAGTTCACCCCACCCAGCTGTTTAACAAGAGGCCCTCGGGCACAACTGGCCTCAGTTTCCCTCTTTCTACTTCACGGCACACACTGTTGTTAATTACTCTTCGGTGAAACCTCGTGTGACACGGAGCACCTTGGTCAAACTGCCGTCACCAGGTTGAATGGATCCGGCCTGAGGTAGGAGCCCTGGGCGCACAGGCCTTTAAGGTCAGATTTTTTTCACTGGGGTGCAGCACCAAAGATCCCTGGGAAAAGCTTCAGCGCTGACCATGAGATCACTCAGCGAAGGTCTTGGTCTTAAGAGCCAGGGCTGTAACGCCATCTGGAAGACGATATGAAGGGTAAGCGGATGGACAAAACAGGACAGGTTTTCACTCAGGACACTTCTTGTCTTTGAATACATGAAGATGGGATTTATTTTGGCACGGCTTTTGGGGGAGTTTAACACATAAAAAGAGTACATAGAGGAAAAAGCGTACCGCTCTCCAAGGTTGTCCTCTTCTTCAGCCAGTTGTTGAAGATGTGAGCCACTGCTTTTATGTGTGGCCTCACAACAAAAATGAACATAAATCACATTCCTATTATTAAACCAGATGTGCTGGAGACGACACGCTCATTTGCTACAAATGATTCTTCTCCACTCAGACGTGTGGATATCTTGACCTTTGACTATCGAGTCCAGTCCTGGAGCAAGGCCATGTGGTTTATTCTGCAGTAAACCCAAATCCCAGAGAGACTTCAAATATTCGTATGATTTATGATCGTACTCCAAAGCAAACCGTGAATGAAAAATATACAGTTCGTAACTACTGCAGTAGCGTTGGGAGTCTCGTGGAAAAGCATGTCCTCTGGTTCGGCGCCAAGTCATTCAGAATTCTCCTCCAAACTAAGCCTGCGTCTGCCTAAATTCCTCGTGACCATGTTTCTTAAAACCAGATGAACTCCCTCACATCTTAAACTATTAAAAAAAAAACTATTTTCCTAATCCAAATGATGTCTGAGTTTGGGTTAAAATTGCACATTTATATTGATTTGCTTTTAAAAGCGTGTCTCCTGTTTTCCAGACCTGAATAATCACTCAGACAGCTGCTGCAGTGGGAGAGGATGACAGATCTGTGTCTGGCATGAGTCTCGACTTTTGTGACTGTGTCCATTAAAGAACCCCACGATTACATATAGAAGTCCCAAACATGTGAAATATGTGTCACATACTACGTTAAGCAATGCTTCCTATGTTGTGAGCGTTTAGATTTCAATTTGGAAACGTGCCTGAATCCATCAAACATACTTAAATAAAAGGAAAAAAAGGGGCAGGTCAGAGGATAGAATTCTTCCACTGAGTCATACTCAGATAACAGGACGTCCCACGAGTTAGAGAGGAAATCCCCAGCAATATAGCGGGGAAAAACATCAGCAGACCTCTGCAAACAAAGCTTTCTGGAAAACTCCACTGCCACCGCTGTTATGACTTCAACCAGGTGGCTTCCAGCTCCACCAGTGGGAGGTAATTCACATACAGTGCTTCTATCTGGAGACAGATGAGCAAAACTGCTGAAGAGTGGTGACGGTCGTGTGTGATGTCCATGTGGGGGATGGTTCCCAAAATGCTTCTCATGGACTCCCTGAGCGGGGGCTGACCTCGTTTCCTCCCTGCCCTCAGATGAATCACACCGAGCCCCTGGGAATGAACGCCGCCATATCCTCACCCGTCTCATCCCTCTGTCTCCGTTCACCCGGGAAAGAGATGTGACATTGCATCCGACCACGCAGCCTCTGGCCGATGGCTGCTGTTTCCATTAACTTCATTTACCGCATACCACAGACAATATTCCAATCAGTTCTTTTGTTTGGGTTTCACTGTGTGCTACGGTGCCAAGACATGCTGCGGCGTAGATTCTGTGTGGCACTATAAGGGGAAGTTAATAGCTAGGAGCAGGCGGAAAATGAAATAATGACAGTAATAAAGCATAAACTTCACATTCTCCAACATTACATCATCGGAAAAAGGTACTCACTTCCTCGTGTGTGACAGGCTGGGGAGCTGCGGAGGCTACGAGCTACTGTGTTCGCAACGCAACATATAAAAACAACACGTGCTTCTAAAGTAAGGCTGATTCCAAGACATAATCTTTAATTATATATTAGGAAGATTACAGGCATAAGTGCTCCAGCTGTCTGTCTTAACTTGCACTGAGCATTCCACAAAGCCAATTAGCTACAGATACATGTAACACGTTTCAGAATAAACTATAGGTACAGCAGCAGGTAATACTGCCTGCAGCCCCCAAGGATGAACATACGTGTCTCCATACTAAGACATAATGACTTTAAGTGGCGGCCTGACAAAAGCAAACCACTTGTGAGATTTTCACTAAGACCCTCAAACATTTAGCTCGCCTTTAAATCCCAAACCAGGGAAGGAAAGTGATATCTCCCCCAAAGCAGATTACAGAGAACAATGGAAACATACCTTCACACGAAAGACATTATTAGAAAGCAGCACCTAAACCACGCTTCATGATCTGTGTGTGTGTGTCTGCTTCAGGGTGAACCAAAGGTGAGAACCATTTGGGGGGGAGGGTTAACATTGATTGAAAACACAGGCCAGTGGTTATTTACCAAACATGCCATTTGTGAAGTATTGACCATCCAGTGCTCATGTGGCTCTCGGACTTTCTGATCCTTGATTTTTCTCGAAGTTTGTTTACTTCACACCTGGCCAAACGCTCTGACGGAAGGGAACAGAACCTACAGAATTAGTCTAGGCGTGACGAGAAAGTCCTGACATGGAGCCCAGCTGGGACCTTTCAGTGTTTCAGCTCGGGTTGTGTTGCTTTTTTTTTCTTGTTTCCACAGTCGAAACACATGCAGCTTTGGTAAATGGTGACAGTGTTTGTTTGTATGTACTTTCACTTTGATAGACTTGGTGTGATTAGCTTCTTTCCCGGTGCACAGCGGGAGAGGCTCAGGTCTCTACAAGCCTTACACATGATCATGGATGGACAGCTGATGATTTATGGATGGAAAAAGAAAACTGATCACACCCAGAAAACTGTGGACAACTTGACTCATTCAATTTATACCAGCATCAGCGGTGCTAATTACATATGACATTACACAGCCCGAGCAGTGGTGATCGTTTTGTGGCCATGTCAGTGCCGGTGCATCCATTAATACGTGATGAATCCTGGTACGGGCTGGCGGTGCATTAAAACCTCCCCCTAAGCCACAGCACGGCTCCTTAGGAGAAGCTACGACACAGCTCGTGGAAAACACGAAACAGGGGACCCGACTGTAGGTAAGACATGTTGCTGAAACCACACTGCTACCAGAAAGTGAGAGGACAAAAAGCCTGTATTGTTATTGGCTGGATGGACGGAGCCGCTGTGGCTGCAGGCCTACGTGAGAGCCGGGAGACGAGAGAGAGAGAGAGAGAGAGAGAGAGAGAGAGAGAGAGAGGGAGACAACTTCACAAGCAAACTATAATCTATCTGTTATTAAAAATGTTGCACCATTTAATAAAAGCATGTTTATGTTTTTGTCATGTCAGCAGGTATTCCCTGTGCCAGCAGTGTCTCCATATTAAAAGCTGTAAAGATGAGATGACATACTGTCAGAGGAAAATACGCTATGGAATTCTAATAAACCCAACCAAGATTTTCCCCTTAAACTTCAACAAAGGACAGTTGTTTACTGTCCAACATATACATGATGATGTCATGCGTACGGTTATGTATGATACAAAGGCACTACTGTATAGTGTACTCTATATCTCTCCCCAGCTGCCCATATTACGCACTCTCTGGTTTAAAGACCACCAGATCCAGCGCTCTGTCCAAGCCCTGTCACATTCTTACTGGATGAAGAGATGCCGTGAGCCACACACAGCATCCGTTCTCTCCTTGGTACTTAGATTTGTATTCTGGCTGCTTAGCAACATGCCCACAAGATGAGGACATGCATTGCCTTTTATTAATTGGTAGCTTTTTCTATTACCCAGAGGTGAATGATTCACATGTTCTTCCATTACTTTGCAGAAAATAAACATCTTAATAAGACGGGGTTCCATTTAATAGTATAAGTCCGGAATTAAGTTCATGGAAAGAGTAAAGTAGTTATAATTTATGTTAGTCGACGAAGCCCTCAAAGAAATCTCTCACACAAGCACATACCACAAAGACGTACGATATTCTTAACACCTATAATTAACCGAAACCACTTGAACAACCGAGCACGGCTTTATCTAGACCATTAAAAGTTAATGTGCCGGGCGGGATTTTACAAGAGCTTTGGGTTTGCCAGTAAACCAACATCAAAGCAGACATCTGAGCTCTGTGGATTTCTAATACGTCAGCAATTTAAAGATCTATAACGTCTCCCCAGAAAATGTACAGCCCTCTGAGGAGGCGACATATTTCAGTTTGTTGAAGAGAAGCTGTTTTGACAGTCGTGTTTCAAACAGCAAGCCCGTTGGATTTATGACCTCTGCAGTGGGACACAAGTATTTATTTGACAGAATGCATACGAAAAGTGTTTTATTGATATAAAGGAAGTCTTATGCGTCCAGAAAGCTGAGTGGATACAAAGGGAGCATTGTTGTCAGAGATGAGACCTCCCAGCAGCACTGAGACCTTTTATCTATGACACAATAACACTTACTATTCACAAACATGTTTTCTACTATTCACAGACATGTTTTCTACTATTCACAGACATGTTTTCTACTATTCACAGACATGTTTTCTACTATTCAGACATGTTTTCTACTATTCACAGACATGTTTTCTATACTTGACTCCCTCTGCTTCTTTATCCACTGTTTACTTTGTCTCCAGAGAATATCTGAGTAGATTTCACAATGGCCATGTTTGGGAATAATGCCATGGGCAAATGAAGCCTCGTGAAGCTTCGTTAGATCCCTTGGCCTCACTTAATGTGCAGACAATCCTTCCATGTCTGCATAGAGATGCACGGGGAAGAATTTGATGGGATAGAATTATTGATGGGTTTCCAGTGTGACAAGGCACATAAGATACACCCAAAGTCCATTAAGTATGCCAGAACCGTTTTCCTCAAAATGTTCTAAGTGTATTTAACAGAGTTTAAGGGGTTAATCTGCACGTTAAACCTGATGAATAGCACTAGAAAACTCAAAAACTATCTGAGAGAATAAAAAGGGGTCATGAAGCCTCCTCAGGAGAGTCTAGGATGATGTTGACCATCATGTTGTCCTTCAATATTTGGCCACACTTTCAGCGGAACAAATCAAGGCTTTGGTGAACTGCAACCAGAGACACAAAAACAGAACATCTTCAAGGCCAAAACTGTAAATGACAGTAAACATGCTCCTCTTATAGAAAGCAGGCACGTTGAGGGTGACATGGGATACACGCCGCATCATACCAGTCTGAACCTTCTGGAAATCTCCCAGATTTAATGAGTCCCTGGCCTTGGATGTGTCACTGTGTTTACAATTCCAGGAGGTGGAAGCTTTTATTTCTGTTTCCACATGCTCAGTGATTACTTCTGCATGTAGACATTCAAGAAGATGGATGCCATCGCCTTTATTGGCTGCATGTGGTCACAGAGTAATGCTTGGTGCTGCGGTAGTGAAGTCACTTTTATAACGCCTGCATGAGATTTTAGATTCTTCGAGGAGGCTCTGCCACTGGGTGTCATTCGCTCTCATTTCCTCACAGAATGTGAAAGGCAGTGCAAGTGAGGGCAAGAAAATGAGTGCAGGAAGGAACCACGTAGTTCCGTGTTCAGACAATTCTGTATTCTTTTTTTAAAAAGTGACGGCAAACAAAGGAGGGGCCGAACAACCCAAATAACCCACGAGTGAGTAATGAATGTCTGCCACTTATTGAGCTGTGGTCACACGAAGACACGGGCTCGTAAAAACGTAGCAGCAGATTGATCGTATCAGTTCAGCAGTAAATCTGACTTCCTCCTCAAACACTAATCCACAGTCTGCACTGCTTTTGGCCACTGCTTATCAGGGGCTGGCATCCACTGTGCACACATCCCACCATCCATTTGGCATCATCATCATCACCATCACCATCATCACTGACAACTCTTTCCAAACAGTCCCACTCGCTCACATAAAATACACATGGCAACTTTTTACAGTCCTGGCCTGCACAAACCACCACTATGCTACAGAGGAGTGGATGAGAGTTTTCCTCTCACATTAGAGGCCACATATGGTTTTTGTTAGCACAATGCTTTCTAAATGTGACTTAACTACAGTAGTAGTAGTGGAGGATGCGATGGCACCGCTTAGATTTGTTCTTGAACTGAGATATCGTACAACTGCTGCAATGATCATGGATTGGACGAGGATTGTGCGTGCATCAAGATTAAATAAGTTTTGCTTCCTCTGAACTGTCAAAATTCCCCCATCCAAAGAAATGTCCCGGTTTTCCAGTCCTGAGTGACTCCCTCTGTCTGACTTTCAACCTGTTAATCATTTCAGCTAATCCTCCATGCAGACTGTAAGAGTCATGGGGGCGGGGGAGGGGATGGGGTTATGAAACTGACCCCACTTAAAACTTTTTGGAGATGAAATATTACTGCTGGAGCAGAATTTACAGGGAGGGTTCTTTAAGGACATCTGGCCAGATGATGAACACAGACACACTTTTTGTATACATCTGTTTAATCAATGTCTCTGGACATTAAGAAATACGAGCAGCCGCATAAGAGCAGGGAGTACAGGGCCGCTTTCTACTTTATCTACTTCTTAGAAACGTTTAACTCAGGAATGCACTTACTTATTTTAGGATTAAGTGTGATGATGATGATGATAAAAACAATTATGAGCAAAAAAAGGCTACATTGTGTTTGTGGATCCACCATGACTAATCCAGGGCTTTGATGACCAATGAGCAGCAGTACGCTGATGGCCGCCGTGACCGCAGCTCATTACCTGAAACACTGAGAAGGACCCCTAACTGACACGAGATGACATAAGTGCTGCCATATAACATCTTAGAGCAGATTACTGCCTCAGACACACTTTCACTCGTCCCAGAGATGGATGGGCTCGTCTGTCTGCTGCTCCTTGTGGCTAACCGCTGTTTAACACTGTTATTACCTGCAATTCACAGACACTGGTTACAATCCGAACCAGATGTGGAGATGCTGGGAGGTCAGTGTCGACCGGGGGTCAGGTCAGTCTGGATAAACAATCAACACTCCTAATTGAATTTCACAAGAAACAGTCAAGGGGTCAAAAAGGAAAAAAACGAAAAAAAATTATGACGAAGTGTCGACTCTCATATTTGGTCACATAATTTGAACGTCAAGGTATCTCTGAAGTTACGAACATCAGAAAGTGAACTTTACCAAGACGCACAAATCCATACTGAGGCAATGGAAGTGACAGGAACTCAGATAAGGAAATGAAAAACCAGGTGACATCACAGTGTAATTGCCAATGACCTTTAAGTGCATCCTAGGGAGCAGAGTAACAGGTGAAAGGTTCCACGAGACCATCAAAACTAAACTCCAGGCACCTCTCAAAACACACACATACACACAAAACTTCTTAAGACTCTAAACAACAACAGACGGAGTCTTTCATCACCACAGTCCTAATAATGAAGTGTGTGTCTGTCGGTATGTACGGACGTATATTATTAAGGTTTATGAGTGATGTGATTTATTGCACTGATAGCAGGGTAATGGAGGATTTTTAGTGCGTGTAAATGAACTGAGTGTCGACACAGCTGGGTTATGGGTGGAGACTGCCATGGTTTGGCTTTGTTCCCATGCAGAGCAATAATATCATCATGGTTACCCCATACCAGGAGAGCACAGCGAAAACAGATTACCACACGCCTGGGCTGATGTGTGTTTCACCAGGAAGAAGGGCCAGAAATAACTTTCAAATCGTTCAGTGGTTCTGCTCTGAGATCTCAGACCTGCTGCTGTCAGACCGACTCACCTGAACAGCGTCTAGTCCAGTTTGACTTTCACCGTGAAGCTACGTGAGCACGCTGTCTTTGTGACTGATGTCAATCCAAACTGTAAATGAGAAGAAAATGACTCAATTCTCCAGTGTTTCGACAGCAGATTTGATTTCCCGTAACCTCTACCCTCGACCCCCTAGACTGCACCCCTCGCAGCCCATCTTTCCACGTCCTGGAAATGTTCTGCTGAAGAGAAGAGCAACTTGAGATGTTTGCAGAATTTACAGTGGAGCATGTGGTTCAGCAGAATAAACCGAGGGCGGATATAGGATACCGCCGAAACCTGAGGAACATGTTAGGCTTTGTGTGGACTAAAAGCTCGGCTTGAGTCTCTGCCAACGGTCCTGTCAAAGCCAAATAAGGATTTGGTCTTCACTGATTTTGTGAACATTTACCGAACACAAAGATGCCCAACAACACCGAACTCATCAGCGTGCACTGGACTTTTTCCCATTTACGCAAAAACCAGCTGGGTTTACAGCATCTGACACACCCACTGAATGAGTCAGCGACTGAGATCATCTTCTCTGTGGCTCTGTGCAGCTTCACTCTATAGATCATCAATCTGTAAACAGCCGCTACACAAATCTGACCAAATTTGACGCATTAGCCTTCGAGCTCCACGCAAAGATAAAACTGTCCAGACACAAACATGTTGAAATATGGTGAACGTTGAAATGAACTTTTCATGTGAGTCGATGGAAAACAAAATGTAATTCTGTCGGTTGTAAAAGATGAAACGATGGACGGGCCAACGCTTCACTTCAAGTCACATGTGAAGCTGAACAGATGCCCAACAAACTCCGCTTTTTTCCATTCCAGCAATGCCGATTTCTCCACTCAGACACCCAGGAGTCTTTGGCCGGGCTGATTATCTCCAAACATTTACAACACACACACACACACACACACACACAAGCAGATCTCTACAGACCTACATGCAAACACACACAACACTAATCTGCAGTAGCAACGACATTACTGTGTAAAATCTTATTAATTAACCACAGAAACCTACGTGTGTGTGAATGCGCGTGTGAAGATACACGCGCGCGCACACATACACACACGTTGTCCAACAGCTGCTTGGATCTGAACCCTGAGTCACATTCTAAATCCTCCTCCTTTTCATGCGAGACACTCTTATCCACCATAAATTAGCAGGAAAAAACTCAGACTCAGTAAATTTCAGCTCTCAATTAATCAACAGTGTGGGTCTGGAACATCCTGATTGCTGTCAGCTTCTGAACTTAATCCGGTCTGCGGTTCTGTTTGGACCCTGCTACACTTTAGCAGATGCCAGCACTTGACAGTTTTGTCTCCCTTCCATGGTACAAAACCCTGCAGTGTTTTCCTCCTCCTCACCTTCACTTGTCTCACCCTCAGAGAACAACAATGCTCTGTTTGTGCCACAGCGTGCCACCGCATTCTTGGGATACATTATCCCCTCAGATCCAGTCACACAGGGGGTCTCTGGCCCACCGAGGTGTTGCTGCCTGGCCAGTTGTCAGTGAGGGGGGCGGCCTGCTGGCACTGCAGGAGTGTAATATGATAAAACTGTGATAAATCAGCATTCAAAAATCTTAGGAAGTGCTCAGGGTGATCTATTTTTGGGTGGTTTTGATTGATAAATGATTTTAATAGCAGAGTATGCATGAAGAAAAGAGATAAGTAGTATGTAATATTCATTAGGTTTCCATTAAGTATCCTAACTTATTTGTTAAGACAAAAAAAATGGCTCAAATCTCAGTGGAAGATCCTCCATGACCCCAACTCGGCTACATGGTGGTAAATGGATGAAGCTGTGGTTATACATCGCATATTATCTACACCCAACTTATGTTCATATTACTAAATTAAACCAAACAGAAAGTATAAATGTGCAATGTGTTAAGTCTTCACTCCTAACCCTTTAGTCACATCAGCATTAAGTAGATGTATGACCTGTTTCTCAACCAACCGTCTCTCCTGGACGACTTCGAGATCATTTTGAGAGTAAAGTAACCATGAAGTCAAACATCCAAACACATAAATCTATCTG
>OMNV01012561.1:6242-26939 GCA_900303265.1 Brotula barbata
ATACAATGATGCGTAAATGTAGATCAATGTATCTAAATAATAATTCTAACTAAATAAATGAATATATATACACCTAATGATAAAGATAAAGAGATAATACCAGAGATAATGGTCTCCATGGTGTCACGTGTAAAACAATAATGTGATAAATAGTTCTAAAATAGGCACTTTTAGTTTATAGCCTCACTAAAAGGGTATGTTTTAAGTTTATGTTTAACAGTCATAATTACTGTGCTCTTTACTGTAATTACTGACAAGTATTTCATTGATCACACTCTCTCTCTCTCTCACTCTCACTCTCTGAGCGTAGCATACTGCATCAGGACTCGTCTGGGAGTGTCTCTTGAATTTCCTCTCCCAAGCTTTCTTCCCTTTTTCCCTGCGAGGTGTTGTGGGACTTTTCTTTGTCTTCTTAGAGATCTTTGTGCTGGGTTGGGAACCTTCCGTGTGGGCCTGTAAACCCGTTTGAGGCATCGTTCTATGTCTTACTCAGCTCTGCAAATAAACTTGACATGACTTGTGCTCTGAGGCAGGAGGGATGGGCAGCGCTTTCATTATTAATTCAGTTCCAGTACATGTGTTTTTATGTAACAAAATTCTGACGCTAATCTAGCTGGGATGGGCACTGTGACCCTAGCATGGATACGTGATATAGATAATGGATGGATTGATGGAATTCCAACACTGAGACCAATGCCACAGTTTTCCTAATTTATTTTTCATTGTTTTTAACCCCTTAAACATTTAACTGCGCAAACAAATTGTTAATAGAATTCACTTTAAGGCAAACGTTCATAAGTTTGGATAAATTTAATGGGCATTTTCACATTAGTAACCCAATCATTTTATACAGACTACCCCAGAATGCATCCTCATATATTTGGTATCTCTGGAAACTGGGCTTTTAGAAGATGGTCACCCCATTATGACACTAATCACCATGATGGTAACTTATACACCAAACACATCTTTATTCTGTCGTGGTATTATTGATCTGTTTGCTCAGCTCTCAACACTCGCCTCCTTTAAATCCAAGGAGAGGAGATGGGATTCCTAAATGACACAAATATTTGTCTTTGTTTGCTCTCGTCGCTATAGCAACCCTGGACAAAGACACAGCAGCAGATGGCTGTAGCATGTCTCTGCTCCTGTCTCTTTACTCACCATTCTGTAGGTCTGAAAGCTTCTACCTGATGTAACGGTGATCTTATACGTCATTCTGTACAGCTGAGTGCAGTTATATACAAATCACTGCAGAGATTTCTTTTGGTTACCGTAAAATTCTGACCGCATGGATTCATCATCACCAAAAACAACCCACAGGTCCCATTGATCAGTAATTCATACTGTTCCACATGTCAGCTGAGATCACAACACACATCGATGCAGTGTGTGAAGCAACGGTTTGTGATGTTATGCAGATGGTAAAGCAACATTCATTTGGAGAGAATGTGCTGGACATGAGCAAAAACAAGATCAAGAGCAACACAATAAATCATTCAAATGAATAACAATCAAAAGTAGTTCAACTCTGAAACTCTGAGGTCCGGCTTTATAAAGTTGGATTCATTCTCACAAAAGGCCCTAAGTTTCTACAGTTTCTAAAAATACCAAAAGGATGAGGCTTCATCCTGAAAAAGATGATACTACTCGGCTTTATGATCATAGGTACAGTAAAGGGATAGACAGGAAGGAAAAGGTCATGGGTTCAAGTCCCGGGCCGTCTGCGTCGGTTTCCTCCCAGGTTCTCCAGATGACGTGGAGCTTAAGTGAATTGGTGTATCTAAATTGCCCATAGGCGTCAATGGGAGTGTGCCTGAGTTGTGTGTGTGATTGTTAGGGTGTACCCAGCCTTTCGCCCAGTGACTGGTGGGATAAGATCCAGCTCCACCGTGTCCCTAACATGTTAAGCAGGATAGATAATGGATGGATGGAAGAAAGCCATCGCTTGACATTTAACGGCACAGTTCACCCATTGCTGATGAGTTCATGATTCGATGAGTATATAAAATGATATAAAACATTAAATAGGACAATAAAGCAAAGACAGAATCTTCATCGTTGGAACAAGTTACGGGTTAATATCATGGATTTTTTGATTTGTTATGCATTTTCAGTGCTCATACTCAATTATCAACGGTCCACGAATGTGAAAAGGCTCATTAGATTCATCCAAAATCCTTTAAGTAACCCTGAACTGTTGGCCTTAAAGTGGACTCAACTGCCAATTCATCTGCCAGTGCTTAAGGGGTTAATACAGCACTTTAAAATCAATTCTGTGGTTCACTGGGAGTCCGTGTGGGGATCAGAGGTTGAGGTGATATGCTCTCTCTGCCTCAGCATTTTAAATGAGCTGAGCGGAGACAGTATTGCAGCCGTCCGACCTGGGTGACGAAACCACGGATTGATTTTTTCAGGCCGCGTTTAGATAGGAAACCTGTCTGTCTTATCCTTGTCAATGCTTTAATGTGGCTACTGAAAGTGAGATTTGAGATCTGAATCCATGATCTGCATCCATTTCAAACTTGATTTTTAGCCTTTGAGTCTTTCACCTTTTTATCCAAACGTCCCACAGCAATCAGGATGATTTCGCTGATATGGCCACGCCTTCTATTATGCTTTGGACGACCTGAGGTACGGCCTGCCAAAACCTGCACGAAGCAGCAGAAGTAATGAATTGCACGTGTTCACATAATTGCAATCTAATCTCTAATTTGCTCGCCAAATATGGCCACCAGATATCTCGTGTGATGCAACAGGTTTGTTCTCTGCTATACGGCGACGCAGAGTTCAAATTCCACATGGCTGTATTTTAAACTCCTTGTATGCATACCGATGACTAATATGTCAAAAAAAAGGACCATAAATGGAGTTTTCAAGTTGTAGAGCTGCAGTTTACCTCATGTAGCATTTTACATACTATAAATATCAGAGGTAAATCAGTGCTGAGGCCTTCGCTGTAAAGTTGCAATTAATGATGGGAGTATCTCTGGTCCAGCTTTAAAGGCCAGCAGTGAACTCACACTATAAATATCTGTTACAAATTGTGAATATGTACGAACGAATATCTAAATATGTACTCATAGTTTTGAATGGTTGAATTACTTTGACAATGTGAATGATCTTTATCAGTGTGTGTGTGTGTGTGTGTGTGTGTGTGTGTGCGCTGGTTTCAGTAACACGAAATGTAACCATTTATGGGGAAATTAAGTCCAGACTAGGTGAGTGACAGTTTTTTTTTAAGTCTAATTTATCTAATTTACAACCGATCTCATTGAATTTAGTTCTACAGAGCTCTCCTTGGTCAGGTTGGAGTTGTGGGATTGCTGCACTGCAGGCGCCATTATGGAGTTCAAACGATACCCTGGTAAATTGCAATGTCACAAAATTTCATGATTTACAGGAAATGTTCCTCCGGTACACTGGTAATGTGTAAGTTGGAGCATTTCGAAACAGTTTGTCTTTCGCTACCAGATCCATAATCTGTAGAACTGAGCCTTATGGATCCATGTAACATACTGAAAAACCTTCAAAGGAGTTTTAAGTTTAATGAGACACAAATGCGTTCACTGTTGCCTCAGTGAACGTTACATTTTAGCCCGAAACCTGCGTATTTTTTCACAGATCACACTCCTTTAGTAACGTCCCATGGCCTTGTCACATCAGTTTGCAGCTTGTGCTTTGTCACCTGATAATGTGAAGTAGCTGAAAGAATGTTGTGGCGATATACATGCAGGGTGTTGTAAGGAAAAATAGTACCCAGGGAAATCTAACTTCACAAGGTGTTGCAGTCATTACATCGTCACACAGTTTTGGAATCCACCAAATATGTTTCTATATGCTTTTATTGTGGAACTGGGTTCTGACAGAGTCCATCTAAAAGATCTACAGACCGGGTAAGAGAATGGAAGCTCTCGACAAAAATGCTCCAACTTGCAAAACTACTAAACTAAAATAAACATCTGTGATCTCGTTTGGATGCGATTCTTAGAAAATAACGCTTTGTGAAATCACTTAATGTGACCCAAGAACGGATCGATGGTCCGACTGCTCAAACTGCAGTTTGACTTTAAGGAGCATTTTGAAATTAATGATGTATTACATAATCATTTGACATCCAAATAAGAAGAATCAATAGAACTTTCGTCTTGGCTGGGTGAGGCTGAGAAACAAATTTGCAGATGCTGATTAGCTATTTTGATTATAAATGATGTAAACTGCGACGAGCCGTGTGGATGGAGGCCTAACCAAACAGGAACGGGGAGAAGACAGAGCAGGACGGTGCAAAGGTAGAGAGAGAGAGAGAGAGAGAGAGAGAGAGAGAGAGAGAGAGATCATCAATGGCCCCAAGAAATAAAGAACCAACAAATCAACTAACTGCCACGCACGCACACACACACAGACACACACACACACACACACACACACAAACGCAAGCACACATCTCGTCCATCCAGTTTCCAGTTATGCTGTATCTCAAAAGGAACACATGCTGAGAGATTAACCCTCTAATTCCTACAGTGAAACCTGTACGGCTGAGATGACTCAGTGCCTCTGTGGGCTGATTGGCTTCTCTCCGGCTGCAGAGGCCTGGGTGTGGTGTGCTCTATACATACACTCACTCGTGACTCATCCGTACTTTCAGGCTGAACACTCGAGTATTTTAGCAAATGACTGAGGCCACGCTCATCTCCGTTTTGCAGAGGAAGATTAAGTTACTCAGGTGATAGGTATATATTTGCACGGTCAAATAAAGTTGTGACACCGAGATATCGGATCACAAAGGACACCGTGAGAACATATTACATGTACGGCGTACACTGTTCTTGCATGGTGCCACTCCGGATTACCCAGCATGCATGTTAGTACATGCTGGAGCACACTGACACAGCACTAAGTAGTCTACTGTTCCAGACAAGGACAGCCATGCCGCTGTGGAGACTACACAGATTCTATTACTGACAGCCAGCTCTGGGTTCTGTCCAAAGAGCCTGCAGCGAAGGCTTTGCTTTCTGCTTCATCAAATAACAATGAACAGTGGCCGAGCTCTTGGACGCAAATGTGACAAGTTTGCGACGAGGCGTCTCCTCCAAATGCTACAGTAGAGCCCAGCCCCATTTTCAAATATTAAAATCCTGAGGTACCATCCATTTATTTTACGCTGCTTATCCGGGCGAAGGTCCTGGAGGCTCTACGCTAAACACAGGAGACCCAGATGAGCATCATTTCCTTGGTCAGGTTCTCCAGCTCTTCACTCTCAAGATGTTTCTAGGCTACATGGGTCGTATAATCTTCAGCCCAACATAATCTTTAGTGTATTCTTGGTCTGGTCCGTGGTCTCCACCCAGTTGGATGTGTCTGGAAACGAGGCTAAATGTGCTGCTGTGTTTAAAACATGCAATGCAACAATAAAATACTATGGAAGTTCCTCCGACATTTCAGTCTTAGGTCATTATATGCCAACAAACAGCACTTTTGGCTCTCATACAATACTTATTTTTGACACACTCGTGGTATTTTACTGTTTGATTTAGACCGCTGTGTTATTGTGTGTGTTATGAATGAATGGAGATTGTTATAACATTACGGATGACGTCTTGGCTCTCAGTTTGCACATTATTTGGCAGCAATAAGCACGTCTGTTCGTCATGCAATACTGCTCAGAGTTGTTTTTAGTTATCTATACCATTCTTATCTGAGTGTATGTTTTGTGTCACAGTCACTGCAATTGATAAAGCGTATGTGAGCAATGGCAGCACTTTCGTAATAAAAAGTCTTATTTTAAAAAAAAGGAAGCATTTTGACAATATTTATATATTTATAACCACTGTCGAAATCAGCGCACTTCAGTAAATGTAAAATCCAGCTGAGTTGTTCTGAATCTTTAATTATTAAGTATAATTATAATTATAAGTATTGATTTGGTATTGAATCATACATCATTGCATCAATATTCTATTGAGAGAGATGTACACGATACAATGAAGTCCAGGTAAGAGTGAGGCACACTTCTTAGTAAATATACACAGACATATGTACATACAAATTATATATATATATATATATATATACATATGCTGTTCATACGTTAGTGTGTGGGTTTACAGTTACTATAAAGTATTTTGTAACTGAAGTGCACTGCCCTCATGTGGTCATAGCTTTATGAGTTCTAATACACACTCATACACACACACACACCCCTCCTACACTTGTTTGAGTGAGTGTGTAAGAGAGACAGAGGTGATAAGTCTCACAAATTTTCATGCAGAATGCAGACAATAAGCAGAGAAGCTGTTGTTTTGTCTGGGTTACAGTGGTGACCCACATCCGAGCTCCATCACACCCCCGGAGCATCTCATTACGTCAGACTTTATAATGAACCATGAGATCAAAAACGATATGAGCCCCTGGTATGAAAACACTGTCTGTAAGTTGAAATGTAAAACGACGCGATGACCTGCGGGGCTCAGAGGGAATTTTCTAGATTTCGAAATGCCATATTTTATTTGATCTGTAAGAACCACCTTCTCATCCAGGCCGTGTCCATGTCGTGCACGACAAGGGTGTTAATTCTTAAATATACTTACATATTTATTTTTGGACACGATTTTAGTGATTTACTCTGTAGTTAAATCTTTTTAAAGTTCAATAAAGGCTACACAGCGCGTTAGTACCGAGAAGAGACTTTATTTCTTCAACTTTAATATATTTCTTTCGGACGACCACCCCTCCGAACATGGTACTTCCCACTCTCTGCCGCTAGCCGTTGTTGTACCCTATGCTACACAGATTTGAGGCGATACTTACTACACACTGGCACTAAAGCCACGAAAAGATGCTCGTCTACGGGATGAAAAGCATAAAACAAGCAAGAGGAAGTCAGCGAAAACTTTGTCAAAGTGGGTCCAAACTTTGATAGACCACACATTAGTCACTTCTCCGTAGTTTCCAGCGTGCTAGCATTGTTTCATCTCGCCACTATTGCCATTGGACGCGATTTGTCTCCTGGAGCAGTCCAGTCTGATGAATTCACCGAAAAAAGACGGAGACGATGATGTGCCCGTTAAAGACCCGGTAAAATACGGCGAGTTGGTCATTTTGGGGTAAGTCTCTTAAATCTAAAGTAGAAACAAGCATTAAAATGTTGTAGAATTCGCCTAAACTGCACATCAAACGCATCTAGAAGCGTGGTAAACCATCGGAGAATGTGTGAGTTGGCTTTTAATCCACAACATCCCGTCGTTTTCTCGGATTAAAGTCGTGCTAGCAACGTATCGGTTTTCCATCATGCGTTTTTTGTCTTTTGGCTGAAAACGGAGCCAGTCTAGGTCGATGTGGCGGTGTTACAAAGTAACTTTGAAACCCCATCCTCGCCAGCTTCGTCACATCGTAATTATTTCGCTTATTTCGTATTCTGATGTTCAAATCATCCGTAATAATCTGCAGTAACCAGGACACGTAACGCTACTACGGATGTAGCCGCTTTTCATCAATGGTTGTAGTAGCGCTGGGTTGCTCAGGCTGAAAATCCCAATGATGTCATACTATGCTGGATTTGTGATGGCAAAAAGTGGGACAGAGGGTGAGATTATTGTCTGACAAATAGATGATACCTGTTCATTCTAGTCATAAAGGCTCTTGAATCTTTTATTACTATTTAATTATATCTGCAACCAGGCGAGGAACCATGCCAGGGAAAGAGGAGAGACACCCCCCCCCTCCCCTCCACACACACACACACACACACACACAATACACAGGATGTGCTGATGACAGCCACCAGCTTCCACAGCATTTCCACCCCTGCAGCTCCACACTGTGCAGGGTCTGCAGGGACCAGCAAAGCCACAACACACCCACTCTCTCTGACACACGCGCACACACACTCACACACAGTCATTCCCAGTCTTGCGCGGGCCTCCCTCTCGCCCTGCAGAGCTTCCTGTGTATGCCAAAGATAACTGACCTAATGGCCTATCTCTTCCCCTCTGGCTGAGCGTGGAGTGAGGAGGCTGTGGCCTGCATCAGAATACTGATTAGTCCTGCTCTTCATCATCTGCCACTTTGAACAGACCATTCTTTTTACACATTCCGTGTTCTTCAAAGAAGGAAGTGATAATCCAGTGCCAGTTTAAGAGAAGACTTGGCCGAAACACAGGATCTTCGGGTGAATAGTCTGTCTTTTCTCCCAGCTATGCAAGCTGATTAGAAGCTGCAAATTCATCGCGTGCTTACGTTTACTTCTGATCTGTGGTATAAATGAAAACGAGTTAATATCTTTGTATTATATTTTATTTTTCACAGCGGCGGCACTCATTACTTAATGCAGTAGCCTAAAGTTTACCAAATCTGGCAGGGTCAGTGCGCACCAGGAGGGTCAGCGTCTCCACCCAGCCCATTAAGCAGTTCATACTTTGGTGGAATGTCACGTATCAACTCTGCTCAAACGGATAACTTAGCTGGTTGATAAGCATCGAGCTCACCCAGCCTGAAGGATTGTGTGTTGTTGTGAAACATCTTATTTTAGAAGAGGAAGTGTCTTGTCATCTATTATATATTTTACTGCTGCTAGTCCACAAGTGATTAAAAAAAAAGAGTGTAATGTTTGTTAGATAAAGCTTTGTCTGGTCATTGACATGCACCCCGAATCGTCCTCTTTTACTTGAGCCAAGTATGTATAAGGACTGGTTTGGTCCGGCTCCGTGTGGCGAAGGTCGGATTCATCAGCAGTGTTTTGCCTGACCAGCTGTTGCCCTCTGCATACGGAGGCGTTTGATGAAGTGAACTTCACCATTGACGAGAGCGAGTCCTTGCCTATGAGCAAACAGGCCGGGTCGCCTGGAGACTCGGGGAGCTGAAATGAGAGCTCTACAGACAGTTACTCCAGCAAGCCTGAATCAAAGGCGCCTCATCTCACTTTGCAAACATTCAAACTGAAGAAGTGCTGGTCACTTTTCAAGACTGATATTTTAACTCTTGCTACTTTGTTCATTGTGCAAAAATGCAAGCGTGGCCTACACGTGGAAGGGGTTAATGCGTGACGTCCTCTGTTATCTATTGCACGAGGAGACTCCTCTCATGATGGAAGTACATGCGTAGGTGTCTTAAGTTTCATTTCTACTCCCTTTACTTACGAAAATAAGTGCGTACATTTCAAACGATGAAACCGTCTCTGCCCTCGTACTTCTATGCGTCCTTTACATTTGCGTGGACGGGCAGTTTCGAGTCCAAAGTTTCCGACAGCAACAAACGTGACGGTGGAAGATATCCTGATAATGGACTTCAGGCAAAAGCGGAGGCAGCGTTGTAGAAGGCGGGGGTCTGTGAGGTCATTAAATACATCGCCACATGTGGACGGTGAATTCTCACACAACCTCTCTAAAAGTTCTGCCATTTTTTTTTTTAACCAATGTTTTCCTCATTGCGTCTCACTGGTCTCGCTTGAACTTGGCCACACAGCCCAAGACTACCCCCACGTTTTCCGGTCGTGCTGCTCCGTTTCGTTCGTATCTGTAAGCTTTCAGACTCTGTGCAGAAGTGCCAAAGAAACGTACACAGAATGTGGACAGAAGGCTCCATCCATGTACGTATTTAACACTGAGCACAAATGAGGCTTTACTCCAATTAACTTTACAGTTGGAGCTTGAATCGGGCCTGAAGTTTTCAACCCAACCCAAGTCTATTAGAGCGCTGTGAGACTCGAGCCGACACACACTCTAATGTTTTGTATCTAGACCGATTGAAGTCCGGCAAATTCATATTTGAGTTTAACCCGGGCTGACAGCCGAGTTGTGAATCCGGACTAGACTAAGCCTGTACAATTCTATTGTACGGACCCAAACATGAGTCGTAGGCAAACAGGGAAAACTTTACAACTGTTTGTTTCGTCATAATTGGTAAACAAAACCAGTATTCGCTTCAGATCAGTAAAAGGCTTCTTATTCTGATTCATCATAGTTATTCCCTTTTAACAGTTGCCTCCATTTTCTTGCAGTGTGTAGGCTGTGGTGCTTTTATCTTGGAAAGGATGTCTCTATCTGACGTAGACAAAGTGAACATTTGGGTCCCATCGGGTTCGGACAGCCTAGTTTACATGCCTGGATAATTTGATTTAGATTCACATCATCTAGCTCTGTTGTTTTGAGTGTTCATACTTTGATTTGTGCCGATTTTGTGGCATGATGTACACAGTATGTTTGTAAGAAAAGGGTTTATTACTTAAAGGACACTCGTGTTAATGTGTGTGTGAACATACATTTATCATGCAGTGTAGCAACATGTCTTGCAGACACACTGTTGTAACCTTGGAAACTCACCGGTATGAGGCTGGTCCTTCTGCTTCCTGTTAGACATAATCATTTCTTGGCCCATTTGCACATCAGTCAGTACAGTTACATGCACCTCAAACGTCTATAACACTGCCATTAAGACTCTCAAATCTTGTTTGTACACCTTCGTGCGATTGAAATGGGCACAAATCAACATCTGTTTGAGTAAGACGTAGATGGTGTGACGGTGAATGGTTTTATTCAGACGTGTGTACGTCTTCATCTGAGTACGATGCGTTCATGTGTGTTTCCTTAATGGGCAGACTGGCCCATACTGCAATAACGCCACGTGTCGTCTATACTTGGAGAGCCGCAGACACGTTGAATCTGTGCTTGCATATTATGGTTTAATCGCTGTGTCTGTCAGCCGTGATGATCACACATGGCCAGCATGTCCTTCAGTGCAGGCAATGTGATCTTTGCAGTGACCGCCTGGCTGCCTCCATTACTTTAGTTAGCCTGTAGTGGATACCGTACACCCACATCACTTTCCCATCCAGCGGCCCACCATAGCTCAACTAATTTCCTGCTCCCTTTCCATCACTCGCCCTGCTTTGTTCCTTTTATTTATCTCTCCCACACCATTTTATCTCCCCCATAAACACTGGTAACACTGTCTGCGCCGCATTCCTCTGCCTCTCACCCAGCCCTTTCCCTGCCAGCCTCGTGGTGTTTTGCTGAGTGCTGACTTTCAGACAGGCAGGCCTCCTTGGTGACTTGCTCAACAAAAATAAACCCCTTGTTGAGGCACAGAAGGAGTGAATATTTCATGCTTCTTATCATGATGTTCACACATGCGTGATCACGGCTTGTTGAGCTCCGCCTCCAACGTGGCCTTTACCCTTGACCTTCTGCCTGGCCTTGTCTCTTGGCCCTTTCTTTCTCTCTTTTCACCAGCTCTCTGGTTCTCCATTCCTCATGACCTCCTCAGAGATTCTCTCTCCTAATGTACGCTCTCACTTCCTTGGCTTGGACACATTTCACGTCTCCGTTTTAACCTGATTATCCAGAACCATGGCCGAGTAAGTCTTCTCTTCCTGACCCTAGGCAAGGCAAGTTTATTTGTGTAGCACTTTTCAGGCACAGGGAAACTCAAAGTGCTTTACATAAATACACGAAAAGGCATTGAGACGAAAAGTAAAAGCCCGGCCCGCCTCTTGATTGTTGGGGTTCTGTTTGTAGGGAGGCTCTCTGGGGTTCCACTGACCTATGTTTTGCACAATTTGAAGGCACACATTGATACGATGTAATGGGCAAGCTTAAATTTGACATAGGATACAATCTAGTGTTGGCAGTGATAAAATTTTAGGACAACGTTCGATTATCCGTTCATCCAATGTCTACACCTGCTTCTCCTGTACAGTGCGAAGAAGGAAAGACCTAAATAAAAGTGATCAATAAGTTCACAATATGCCACCTCATGGAATTAAATATTATTTGCCATGACATCATCACCTTGTTTTTTGTTCTGTTTTGGGGGGGTTTTCACTCTAAAAAGGATCCACAGCTAGCGAAGCTAACTGTTCACTCTCCTCATCCTCAATGGTTGTTTATTTTAAGGACCCATTTGAGCTGATTGCCTGTTTTGAGTTTGGACTAGTTATTTGATTATGTGTAGAGTCTGTTAAGGCCGCAGGTGGCTTCATCTGATTCACGGTTTGGGGAGATGGGAGGATGTGGAAAACCCCTTGTCACCGGCAAATCCGGGGCATGTGTGCACAACAAATTTTAACTTTCCACATGCCATACTGAGGCCTTTATTGTGTGGAACACGGGGAAGTTATCATTTGAACTTGTTATGCCTGATAATGCATGGAAAATTCCATTATGTGGGCCCGGCCGGCCTTTATCAACTTATTTTTTCACCAATCGGTGACAGTAAGAGAAGTTCAATTTTGCCAGTTCAGCAATTCACCAAAGAAGAGCTGAAGTTTAGGTTTATATCCGTTTTAGGTAAATCTATCATTTCTGCTGTTTCTAACCGTGGACATGGTGACTTATCACAGTGGAAAAGCGACAGATGTAAGTAATAACATTAACAAGGCTCCTTTTCAAACGACTTTTACCAGTAAGTCAGCGTGAACAAACACCGAAATTTGGGTCTGACTGACCAGAAAGGAATGCAGTCGTCTTTAATCTGATTCGTTCAGTGTGTGTTTGATCTGAGAGAGAAGCTCAATTAATTGTTGACGCCACAAAATGTAGAAAAAAACAAAACATCCGTCCTTTTTTACAGTAAGTGACACGTTAACAAGAAATTTCTAACCTTATAAAGTAAATTTGAGAAGTTGTAACGTGAAAGTAAAAATCCAGAAATGAACGGTGCTGCTGATTCCGCTCAGTTTACACACACTGTGTGCATGCACGCAAGCGAGTGTGAACATGACCGAACCAATCCACAACACATAGAGTAAAGAAAATGTGAGAAGAATGCATACAGAAGTGTGACATTGAATATATCCACGCATGATAAATCTTTGAAATAAGCATAAATTGTTGGCTGATGACTAAATGCGACAGAACTATGTCTCATACGAGTGTGAATTGATTTATTCCTCCATGTACAGGTCTGTAGTAACCCCGTGTACTCTGGAGCAGAGTCTGATTAATTCTTCCCATTTATATAATCGTGCGCGTAATCGCATTTTTGTCTTCAAGTGATCATTTTGCTGGATTATACTGATATCTAACGCCGGTAGGAGGTAATAACAGCAGTTTGCCGAACAAACATTCCCATAATTCCACGGGTATGGCAACTGTCACAGTGAGGTGATGCTAATCGTTGACATTCCCAAACAAATCAGCGTGGCACCGTCAAGAGTGTGCGTCTTTGGTCCTGTTGTGAGGTTTGCGATGAGGAGCGAGATTAAGGATGGAGGATTAAAACGATGTGTAAATAACTGAGTGATTGAGAGCCGCGGCTCTCTTTCAGTACAGCGACGACTTCTACCAAACGGCACCGTTCCTTTTATTGAATTGCCGAGACAGTATTTGTGCATCTACTGTTTTCTCTCTTTTCTTAATATTTGTCCCCCCCAGCTGGATCGTCCTTCCTTACACTTCCTTATATATCACTAAAAGTGATACTGCCTGCATGATTTGCCAGGAATATCAAGTCACAGACGGAAAACTGGTGTTAAATTTCGCTCGACCCGTTCGTTCGAATTACTTATTTTTACAATGAAAGTGATGCATGAGTATGCCAAGTATGTGGCTGTACTTGTAGTTCTACCCAGAAGAACCGGATTGAAGTTCGGGCACCTTTGTTGTAAACATGATTGATGTTGCATTGTCTGAAGTTATGCCAATAAAATTCCCTTTCATGCCAGGATAATAAAGTTCCTTTATGGTCCTGCCCCTCTAGTCTGCTCTAGTTTACCCGAGTCAATTGCAGACGGCGTCCTTGTTTTCACGCTCTTATTGTTGTCTTGTGGTTGTTTCTGTTTATCTTTCTTCAGGTACAATGGATCTCTCCCAAGCGGAGACCGCGGGCGCAGAAAGAGCCGCTTTGCTTTGTACAGAAGGGCCAAGGCCAATGGTGTCAAACCCAGTGCTGTGCACATCCTCAACACACCGCAGGACAGCAAGGTAGCGTGTGTGTGTGTGTGAGCGCGTGTGTGTGGGTGTCATTTATTTTCTCAGTTTTCTTCTTTTGACTTAGGCTTGTTTTTCATTAGTAGGCCAGAGGAAGGATGACTAAGCATGAGGACTGGTGTTTGTGTGTCCTGTTCATTCTTGTAAAGACGTGAATAAATTGAAGTGACATGGAATTCAATTTTAGCACCAGGATATGACAAGACATCCGGACAGAATCACAAGCTGCTACTACTTACTACTAAGCGGAATTACAGGATGACGAATAGGTTAAAACTGTAGATATAGAAACAGTGTTATTAACATTGAATAACACTGAGGGTTCTGAAGCTTGCATGACCTGGAAACCGATCTAGTTTGCCATAGGATGACACCTGAGGAGCAAGTATGTCACAATGCTCTTCAATTGCATTTGCAATTATCAGTGTGCGCATCCTGCCCCTCCATCTTTAATGTCCAGAATTAATGCAAGGATATGAGGGAAAACGTGGAAACAATTTTAGAGCTTCAGCGTGCGACTCCGTTTCCAACTGAATTTAAGAAATGTTTAAGAAAAACTGCTCTAGATGATGCATCAAATCCTGTTGCATGTCTCCGTTGTTGTTGCAGGTTGTCCACAGCAGGGGGCAGCATAGCATCTCTTTCACTCTCTCCCGCAACCAGACCGTGGTGGTGGAGTATTGCCATGACAACAACACAGACATGTTCCAGGTAATGAACGACAGGAAAACAAGAAAACAAGTGACTTTTATTAATTCAACGATGGCAGAAAAGAATAAATAGAATCATTATTCCATCAATGCTTGTCATAGCAGACTAAGATTAGATAGAAAAAAAACATTTGTTAGAGTTGTTTTTCCCCCCTTTTAGTTTTATCATGAGTTTGATGACGGCTGTTTTCGATCTTCGTTTGATTTTCAGTGTTCCAATCTGTTTTCATTGCTTGACTAGACACATACCTACTTCTTAATTTTTTCCAAAAGATGTGGCAGACTTGGCAAAAACAGCTACAAAGTTGTCAACATGTGATCATTGACTTGTAGTTTCTGTGAAGCTTGTGTTAAGGAGTTAAGCTTGTAGCATGTAACTTTTCCCTTTTTTAATGGTGCTTTACAGGTCCCGCTACACACTTTCCAAATCCCAAACAGGGAAATGTTTCTCTGATTGCCATTTTATTTTGACACACAACAAAAAACGCCAAAATCCACAATTTAAGAATGTGTACAGATGTACAGTTGCTTTGTGATGTATCGGTGTTAAGCTGTTGTTGCCTGGTAAAAGCTGGAGCGAACTGTGAAACAGCAACTTGTAATCACAACTTTGTTGCCAACTTGTGTGTGAGTCCTCATTTTCTCTGTTTGTCCCCTACAGATCGGTCGCTCCACAGAGAGTCCCATTGACTTTGTGGTGACAGACACCTCTGGTGGGGGTAAGGAAGGGGAAGACCCCTCCATTGCTCCCAGCACCATCTCCAGGTTTGCCTGCAGAGTGGTGTGTGAACGTAACCCACCCTACACTGCTCGCATCTATGCTGCAGGCTTCGACTCCTCCAAGAACATCTTCCTGGGCGTGAGTACACGGATGTTAGAACAAAGTCATACATGCATTCACACATTCTGGTATTCTGGAGCTCTAAACCTAAAGCTGTCAGCTTCACTGATACTACTGAAGACTGGAATTATGACAGATCAAGCTCCCACAGTTAAGATCATCCCGACAACTCGGAATTCGACAAGATCACAGCTCTCTTCTCTCTCTCTCTCTCTCTCTCTCTGATGAATTGCGATGACCCACTTTTACAAAGTGACTTGACTTCAAAACACAGGATTCTGATCTTGTTTATAATTCAGATGAATGATTGCTTTGAATTCTTCCTGTTCTGGATGATTTTTATTCCTTATTGATTGTGCTTCTGCAGGAAAAGGCTACCAAGTGGAAAAACCCTGATGGTCACATGGACGGCCTGACCACCAACGGGGTGCTGGTGATGCACCCTCATGGGTTCCCAGAGGACCCGAAACAAGGTCTGTGGAGGGAGATCTCAGTCTGTGGAGACGTCTACGCCCTGCGAGAGACACGTTCTGGTCCCAGCCGTGGCAAGTTGGTGAGTCACCCAACGTCCATGAATTTATTAATCTGTAATCCTTCCCAGATTTGGTGTTTTCCATTTTATTCAGTACTCAATTTTAATGCCTTACATCTATTTTGTGCAATTCTGCATTTAATTAAATTTGTATGACTCGATTCATCGATTAAGTTTGTGTTTTGGATTTTCTGGAAATGATAGGGCCCAGCACGATTGCCTAAATAAATACTTCATCATTCACTAAAGGATTTATCACATGAATTCTTCTTGTTAGTGTTCACATGGATAAAAATATTCTGTCGAATGAGTCAGTGGTCCTCCCTGTGAAGACGGTCTGATTCTAAGCTTCCCTCGTTCTGTGTCGCCCCCCGCAGGCTGAAGGGGAGAGCAGCGCACTGCGTGACGGCTCCCTGGTCGATCTGTGTGGTGCCACCCTGCTGTGGCGCACGGGCGAGGGGCTCATGCGCGCGCCCACCCTGCGTCACCTGGAAGCACTTCGCCAGGAGCTGAACGCGTCCCGGCCTCAGTGCCCCGTTGGCCTCAGCACGCTGGCCTTCCCCAGCCTGCCGCGCAGCCACAGGTGGGTAACAAGGTGCTGCTGGGGCCGTCACTGTTTTTGGAAATTAATGTGAAAATGATGTGTTTTTCAATAATTAATCGAAAAGTTGATATTTCTTCTTTATTTATTTCGTATTTAGTGTGTGTTCATTTCCATCTGAGAATTTCTTACTGTGAGAAAGACAAGAAAGAGAAAGTACAAATTCCCAGTTCCAACTAATAATAACATACCTACGTCATATTTGGCTGTTTGATATGACTTTCTCCCTTAAGATGCAGGCCGTTGTCACTATAAGATGTTTTGATGTGTTGTGTCCCATGTGATAAGTTGTTACATATTCATTGGTTCTAATGGAGCAGAGCACAATAGAGAAATGAATGCATGGATCTCGCACAAGGTCACGACCATATTCACAAAACGCACACGAAACTAAAGCAACCCCAGAATAAAAATGTCAAAGGGAAGGAAAATTATTTTAATTCAAGTGGGTATTAACTTTGAAATTTCGACACATTTGTGCCTTGGAGAAGATTGAAAGGTCATCTTATTTTAGCTCCGATTCACCCGCAGTCCGCTCTGCAAGGGGGGCAGCATGTAACAGCTTTGAGCGTGACTCTGAACGGACCTTCATGACTCAGGAGCAAAGATGATTCTTAAACAAAGAGCAAAAATTGTACGAATAAAAACAATAAAAAAAGTTGTCTCTAACAGAGTCTGCTCAGACCTCACGGTGGAACTTGGTTCATGGGTTCACTTGTTTAAAACCGTACATAATTTAATAGATCATTAGTTAATACAAAGTTGAAAATATTGCCTGTCTGTGCTCCTCCAGCCTTGAAGAACGCCAGCCCTGGGTTTACCTCGCCTGCGGCCACGTTCACGGACGCCACGACTGGGGCCAGAGATCTGAGGGAGTGGAGGAACCAGGAGAAGCCGACGGCTCCACGGCCCGCCGAGAGTGTCCTCTGTGCCGGAGCGTGGGCCCCTACGTGCCGCTGTGGTTGGGGGGCGAGCCCGCCGTGTACGTAGACGCCGGAGCTCCTACTCATGCTTTTGTACCGTGCGGCCACGTGTGCTCGGAGAGCACAGCCAGGTACTGGGCTGAGACCCCGCTGCCCCACGGGACCCACGCCTTCAGACCCGTCTGCCCCTTCTGCTCCACTGCCCTCAGCTCGCCCGGCTGGACACGGCTCATCTTCCAGGGCCCCATAGATTAGACGCCATGCGGCAGCATCTATCGGAGGAAAGGATCAGTGTTTAGTATGCAAAGGTAAATGATAAAGGAGAGCGTAGAGTCACTATCACATGTTATAAACATGTGTTATACACTCAGCTTAAACATCAGCCAACTCTGTGGTGGTGAAGGCTCCTCCTCCTGTTTCTGCTTTACTGTTCTTCAGTCTGAATACGGTTGGGAGGACAGGTGACCGTAATGTCTCCCACTATAAAAGTCAATACATCTGTCCCGTCTTCAAGTGACAGTTTATCATGTGAGAATTGACAGGAGCGACTCCACTGACATATCTGACGAGACCACGTGACTGGACGGTGTTTGAAGAACACTGAGCACGTTTGGAAACTCTTGTAGCTTCATTGGTTACGTTGTCTTGTCAGGTCTGCAGATGAAGTCGCTCCCTAGAGCTCAAAGAAAGTCAAAGACAGGAAGTATCGCCGTGTCTTTGCTCTCATTGGCCGTCGGTCCCGCTGGCAGTTGCACGATTCAAACCACATGTTTTAGAGTTACAGACAGGTACAGATCTTAAACAAACCAGTCACAGGAACTTCACATCGTTGACTAATGGCCACATGAGGATCGTAGGTCACGGGACCATGTAGTGATGTGATGCTCATGGTCAGGGGCTCCACACACATTTTGTCAGCTACTTATTCAGGTCAGTTGTGCTGTGTGAATCTGGTATGAGACAGGAGAGTTTTTATCTGCGGCCTCAGAGGTTTGTGCGCGTCACAGTGATACATTTCAGTGTTGACACACCTTGGAGAGCTCCCCCGTCCATCCCAGATCGTATTCAGACCACGGAGCACACGGAGCGTGAACAGGGGCTCGGAATCAAACAGGAGAAAGACTCACTTCATAACTCTCTAAAGCAATAACTGCACTCTCATAGATAAGCTAATTATTGTGCTATGTTTAGCCACGTTAGGTCATCAGTCACTTCAAATATGGCTGAAAATGGTTTCCAGGTCAAAGGCTCGAGCAGAGAGGTGTTTAGTTCTGTGATGTTGTTTCCTTATGAGATCAAAATATATGTTGATGTAACCAAAGCACTAAAATGACAACACAAGCAAAATCTTTAGCACTTCCACTTGGGGCTGTCAAATGAATTTGATGAATCGCGATGTAATGGATAACTACAACTAACTGTTTATAATCGCTATAATCGTGAGTGAACGTGTTCCGTCTTTCTGAGTCTTGAGTAGGCTAATAATGTTGAATTGGTGTGATTTTTGAATCGAGCTGTGTTCATGGGCTGTTGTAAACTCATGTTGGTGGGTCGAAAAATAATTCAAAAGTATAAAGCAGAATTTATACCCTCCTGTTTTTAACATATTGCTGTGGAAAAATATCTTCCGCTGTGAAAAAATTTGAGCATATAAGAATATGATTCACGTTGCGATTAATCACGACTAAGACAAATCTTGATTTTGATTACAATGAAAGATCTTAATCGTTTGACAGCCCTTCTTCCAAGACATTGGGGTAATGTGGTGGCAGTTTCAAAAAATGTAATGATTTTTGTGAAAATGACATCCAAACTAGGTCCCTGATTTTGGAGCATTTTGAACTTTCCTTACCAGGCTGTATGAGACCTTGTTGTCCACAGACTGGACCTTTATGGGTCCACAGAACTCGACCATGTACCTTACGTTACTCTAAAGTTCAGGTAGACAGAAATTTGTTCGCCGTTCTCTGAAATGTCCTGTATATTGCCATGGATCATTATCCCGTAGTAACTTCCTGGTGCCTTCTGACATCCGTGTGCAGTTCATGCAATGTCGTCCCATCACATGAAGTAGCTGAGAGAATATTGTGGAGATAGACACGAAGATATCCAAAGAAAATAGATCTCACGAGGCGTTATTGTCATTGTTGTAATACATAATTCTATTTGGGTATCCACAACATAAGTTTAACTTTTAAAATTGTATATATAGATATATATTTATATGTATATGTTATATATAGAACACAGGGATCCATAAGGGTCCATTTAAATTAGTACAGCCTGGCAAAGGAATACGAGATGCTGACTAAATCTCCAAAATGCTCCATTTGCAAAAATTAACGTCAGTCACCTAGTTTGTGTGCGGTTTTCCTGAAAATCTGAAAAGTTTGTAAAAAAAAAAAAAAAAAAAATCTCTATATAAGCCTGATTTTGCTGACAGAACTCAGCGGTTGCTGTGTGGTGATGAACTCCATTCACTGAATTCTGCTATACAGGGTCCATGTTGGAGTGTGATGGAGTGTCTATGACCTTGCATAACCTCGTTTCAAAGATAACTATTTTGTTAGGATATGTGGGCGGGGTTTATTTGGGGGACGTGGGCGGGATTCTTTTATTCTTTTAGATGTTCAGTGTTGAGAAAAAAAACAAACCTACAGCTATTTTTCTAACTGATAATTGGTTTTAGTTGACCCGTCGTTACCCAGTGTCAGCAAGTTGTGTATGTTTCCGAGTATTATCGTGCGGTAGATCTAGGAGAGCTTGTGAGTGAGAAAACATTGCCAACACTGTGTCAGACACACACATACACACACACACACACACACACACACACACTGCTACTGTAAAACGTTGCCCAGACAATGAATGTAGCCAAATACTCGGGCTATATTTAGCCTTCCCTGGTGCTCATATTGAATGGTTTATATTGTGATACTATTTTTGTAACTGAATATTATGGTGTAGCTTGGTGACGATAGCAGCGATAGCCTCAAGTATGGAAGCTGTATAACTGATAATACACTCACACGAAGTCGTGTCTAGCTTGCATGTGCTGAACGTACACATACAGTATGAGTATGTACGCTACATACACACACACTCTAAACTTTGCACGGTGGATTGCCAAACTTTTAATGCTCAGCGTCTTTCCCCTCCCCCCCCCCC
>OMNV01012562.1:2500-14643 GCA_900303265.1 Brotula barbata
TCTTAAGTGATTGTACCATGAAAAAAAGAGACATGCATAACTTGCTGGTGCAATTCGATCAATCACAAATGGAAGAACTAGTTTGAACCACCTGACGTCAATGGTGCTCACCCTCTGTGCATACATGTGACATCTAACGTGTGACAAAACTATCCGTACAGGAAAAACTGACGTTAATGTCATGAGACCATCTAGGTACTGCTGTATGATTAGTCATTTTCTTCCACTAGGGGACGCCTACTTCTTCAAGGAAAACTTGTACTGGGTGCTGATGAGAGGAGGACTAGACCAGGACGACGTCACGCCTAAATCCGTCGCTGTAGATTGGCTAAGATGTCCGGCTCCAACGTCTAATCCTAACAGACCCAAAGAATGCAGCTGTATCTTAAATGCCTCAGCTGCATCACCTAGAAGCAGCTGGCTAACGTTGGTGTGTTTTATATTGATTATTTACGAGTTTGTTAGCAAATAGAGAGCTAATTTGGGGATTGTTATGCTCTTTTTGAGCAGAGAGTACATGCTGTCACTGTGTACATGAGACAGGATGGGCTGGTTTCAAATTGCCTGAGTATATAAAAAGCCTTTATTAGATAACTTATTTTTTGCCTCATCGGGTCGTAACATATGGAGATATTGTATACAGGACCATAACTCAATGCTATAGAATTTCACTCCTTTGCTAGGATAAGCATCAGATTACATGGAGCTTAGACAAATGGTATGAAATTCAACACTGATACAATGAGATGGTATCGAACAGTTGTGTGCAGACACACACACACACACACACACACACACACCATGTTTGTTGACTGGCTGTGTATAATGAAAGGCTGAGATCAAGTTGTGTGTGTGCGTTTGAATGCTTTTTAATGTAATCCTTTTCGTCGCCTGCTCAAGAAGAATCATGGAAAATACTGTAAATACTTCAACTACATTTGCCTATTTATGTGTTTTTCACATTTGAATATTTCTTTCAGTAATTTAACTTTTTTCTGAGGATTATATTTTTATTTCCACGTCACACAAAGGAGGAACCTGAATCCTTTCCTCACCCGGTTCACATTCAAAATTGTCTCCACCGAATGTGACCCTGGAAATGATACAATTCTATCAGGTGCATTCTTCTCATTCTTCGTCACTCCTCTGTGTGTCATCAGTTTGTACTGTACCATGACAGCACGGTACGACGTGTGTGGTAACATACGTGCTGTTCATTCTTCTCTACATCCATATCTGAATCTCTCCATCTGCACCGAAGATGGACATGCGTTTGCATTCTTCTGTTGTGCTTTCTGCTGTGTGTGTCTTCAGTTAAGACAACAGTAAACTCCAAACTTACATTATGCAACACCAGCACTGTCCTGATGGTAAAACTGATTGAATCAAAGCCGTTCCCTGCTCCAAACACACACACTTATTTTTCTATTGATTTTGTTATGAATTTGGACGGGTGGAGCGTGGGCCAAGACAGAACTCTTCTGTGTTCAAACGAAGGGACAAATCAAGGACATTTATTGAATGATTTTTTTTGAAAAATTTTCCCACCCTAACTTCTTAAAATTGTTTTTGTGCACTAACCTCACTTTTAATTTGGAATCCAGATAGAATTATACTTTCTGTTTAAGAAAGTAAATACATTGGGTATTATTATTATTATCTTTTATTTGTATCATTTCAAATATTGTATGTTACATTGTATTTTAAACGTCTTTTACACCATTAAACACTTTGAATGACCTCTGTGTATGAAAGGCGGCTTCCTTCCCAGACTGTCATAAGTCCACGTCAAGCCCTCTTACTTCTTATCACTAATATGTTGCCACAGTTAACCTTTAAGTTTCTCTCCTTTTGTTCAAGCACATTGGTTTCGTACTGGATCAAGGAAGTTTAAAGTTTAAACACGAATGTTTATTGACTTTCGGGAATTTTTCAGCAAGGTGGGCCTACTTCACAAAAGCACACAACCAGGAACCTATTTTTGAAAATGTGTTTCACGGAAGCAAAAATGAATGATGGGGAAGTTTGTGTGTGTGTGTTGTCGTGTGATGTGTGATTAGAATGATCGAGCTTGAAATGGCCGTTCGAAGTCTCTTTATTTCTTTGATAACATTTTATAAATTCAGATGACAATATGGTGATAAATAAAAAGCGTTCTTTAGATTGAGGGACACATCAATCCATCATTACTCCAACATAAAAAGCAACACGTTTCACATCGACGCGTTCAATCTGAGAAAAGTAACATCCCTGAATTGATGAAGCAAAATCAGACAAAACAAAGGTAAAGTAAAAACTAAGCATACATTTCTTTAAAAAGCTTATCTCGTCCTGCTGGTTTCTAGAATGCACTCTCAGCCTTTTCAAATGGCAACAGCTGCTGTTTTAATTAAACTTCATACAATCACCCGTGGGAGCCTGAAGACCGAATCGCGTGTTTGAGCAGCTTAAGTGCATTTCATGCAACCTGTACACATTTATTTTGTAAAAATGTGATGAATTACGATAAAAAGTACGGAACCTCTCTTCATTGTGCAACAAGCGTTCCGTCATGGTAGATTCTATAAACGTCAATGGATTAAATAATAATAAGCATAACAACAACAGTAATAACAGTAACATCCATAATGACCATAATAACAAAGGATTTTAAAAATATATTTCATTCTGTGTTTCTTAGTTTAGCAAAAATCAAAGAGAGTTTACGTAGATTTAGGAAGCTCCACTTCCACCTTGGATATCAAAGACCAAACCTGAAGTACAGAGACAATGCTACAGCAAATCGTTCATCCATTCAGGTGGCGGTTCTCAAACTGTGGTAGGTGCAAAAGTGATAGACATTCTGGCATTGCCACTGAGATTTTGTGCTGTCTGGTGAGGTTATGCTGGGATGTTTTGAGGCAGCACGTGATTTGAAAAGTTTGAGAACCGCTGCAGTAATGGTATGCGCTGTAGCACCTAGTGCAAACATTATCTCACTTTCAGTTTAGACGAGTGGCTCACATGGCGTTTGTGCCGAAAACGTTGACATACGACTGAACCGTCATTCTGTTTCACATGAACGAACCTCCCTGTCTGAGTGTAAATAATAGCTCACCAGATGCTGATGTTCCCTGAATACACATGATACATTGGGCACTTGCAGTATGAGGAACACCCGTCCTTTAAGGAAATCCACGTGGAGATAGCTTACTGCGACTATGACGTTTACACACGGGAATAAATCAATGTACAATCATATAACCGAGCTCTCTTACTCGGTGTAAACATTCTTTGTTGATTTTTCTTACCTTTGTTTTTCTAATAAAATTGATTTTTTTTTTTTGTTGTTGCCTTGCTCACAGTATAAGTGATGATCTTGCATGTATATAAATGTAGTGGATAACGTAGTGTGGCTTTAGAGCATGAGGGCCAGAGCGAGTAGGCCCAGGGAGAAGTAGATTCTGCTGCCTGAGCTTGAGCTTGATTCGAGCTGCGTTCTAACTTCCTGAGCAGGCTGCACGTCCCTGTAGACATCAGTCATGAGTGGCGTAGATGTGTTTTGTCCGAAGTACACCGTCGTGCTGAAGAGGTCAATCTGGAGGTAGAACGTGGCGGCAATGAGCTGAATGAACTTCTCTTATTATCAAACAGAGCCTTTTCGGTTACTAAGCTCACCGTTGCACACTCACCAAATTCTTGCTGACTTTGATTGTGTCCTTGAAAACGGTCCAAACCACAACCTCATTGCAGCTGGGGGTTGTAAAGGAGCCGAGGTAGCGGTAGTACAGTGATGTGTTCACTCCAACCATGAGCTCATTCAGGGAAATTTGATCTGTGATTTTAATGGTATTACCTGCAATGAGACAAAAATGTCTGTAAAGAACCGCAGCTTAGAGACCTCAGGATTCCATGTTATTCGATCATATTCCTCACGGACGTACCATTAAAACTGATGTTTTTCAGGTAAGTCGTCAGCTTTTTCCAAGATGCTGGTGTATCCGGCTCATCAACAGCCTGAAAAGTGCAGCATGCTTGGTTATTTCCATCACTATTACAACGCTCAGCAGTGGAAATCCCAAGATTCATTCAATAAATCTTGGGATTTCCAAGTATTTGTTGGGCGGCATGTCTTAGGTGGTAGGGTGGTCGCCTAGCGATCGAAGGGTTGCCGGATCGATCCCCGCCTGTCCATGTCGAAGGTCCCTGAACGAGAACCCTAACCCTGAATTGCTCCCGACAAGCGAGTGGGCCCTGTATGGCTGTCGGTGTGTGAATGAGTGAATGAGTGGGTGAATGTGAGGCAAACATTGTACAGCGCTTTGGATAAAAGCGCTATAGAAATGCATCCCATTTACCAATACGTTTGAGCCAACACCGTGTAACCATCACATAAAGAAACGACAGAGAAACACACGCCAAGATGTCTTCCCGGACCTTCAACGCATAGTTCAGAGTCTTACACGTACGCTCCTAATTTGTTGTGTGTTGCGTGTTTCATTGGCAGAATTCTACACGCATGAATGCAAGTAGCATCCAATAACTTGACCTCACCAGCGACCCTCTCCAGATACAGATATTTACGTTTTTTGAGGCAATACAATTAGAATGAAGATGTTTTTTCATGATCAAAGATGAATCAACTATCATTAAGAAAGTGCGTTTTTGTCATTTCGACTCATCACCAATTATGGACAAACTCATCGTAGGCGTTGATTCTTGCATCTGTCTTCAACTCCAATATGAAAAAAGGCAGATTTGAGGATGGAGAAGTTGCGGTTTGCGGTAAAAAATGTTAACGTGCGCCTGTAGCTTACCTCAATGAGGAAACCAAGAGCAGCAAATCCTGTGGAGTCCCCAAGACCTGCGGTTATATTTCCACTCAAGGATGACTTCAGGTTCACGATGTGCAGCTGATGGTGAGAAGGGAAGCGTTTTTCAAAATTGACGAGGCGATTACAGAGCAGGCGTTAGCTGTATACCCGGATATGAACGTGTAATACCTCCATGGGGTAATGTTTGCCATTCACGGTGTGCTCAGAGCCGGGTTTGGTACTGCCGTTACCCCAGTGGAGATGGAACTGCAGGCTGTCGTAAGCACCAGACAGGCCGCCTCCAGAGATTTTAACCCCACTTTCCAGTGTGACTTTGACTGGAGGGAGAAAAGAGGCAACAAGATGGAGGTTATATGTTGGAAATGTACTCCTAGTAGACGTGAAACTGCCAGATCTGGACCACTTAGCATTTATTCATCATCTATCTAAATATACATGATTTTTTTTTTTTCTCATTAAGATCAGCATGTGAATTTTGTAGGATTGTCAAAATGATCAAAAATGTCCCATCTTGAAATGTGAACCCCTTAAACACTGTAAATGACTTGTTTGGGTAATTGAACCCACTCTGAGGTAAAACAGCTCAGGATTTTAATGAATGCCATTTTCATACTAGTAATCTGTTAATAATTGGGTAAAACATGGAGAATAGTCAAGGAAAATCTGTTTGGGTTTCATGATGTACTTACACTTCTCTGGATTCTGAATGTGCCGATATAGCTTGAACTTTTGTTTTTCTTCAGATTTTACGCAGTAAACACTTGTTTTTTTGTGTGTGGTTAAATTGCTGGATCCGCCCCTAAATTAGGATCCACGTCAAAATGTTTTCCTCCACAATACTCCACCCAAAGTGCCAACAAACAAAAACAGGTCGGAAGAGATCAAACAGTTCCTCTCACTTGTCTTGCCAGTGTTGGAGATATTCATCAGCGCAGACGTCTTGTCGAAGTCGGTGAAGCTGAATGGGCCCAGACCGCTGTCACCCACGGCAGCTGATGAGTTGATGTCAATAGGAGACTGACGGGAGCCGTTGCAAAATTTAGGGAAATTGGTTGACCACGTAGTGTCATCTACAAACAGACAAAAAAAGAGTTTTTGGTATCTGGCGGGGGAGCGATTTAAATCATTTAGATGATTACCCAGAGATTTGGAGAGGGAGGGGGGTGTACTCACTGCAGCTTCCCAAATGGTAGCACCAATCTGGAAGCAAACAAACAACGTTCACAAACAACATACGGACCGTCCAAAGATATGAGTGTCACTCATAAAATCCATTCAATCCGACAATCCACAGCAGCGAGTCGATGGAAAGCACATACCGTTTGAACCTACGCCACAGTGGGCGCTGCGCTCCAGAGCGCACAGGGTGAACACAGCCAGGAGCCACTTCATCTAAGACCACGGGGACAACGCAATCAGACGACATCAAACGTGGTTTACCAATTTGAATTACAGAATTGCAACAATAAAACGGTCGTAAACGTTCCGGTGGCTAATGAATCAATCAGACAAAACCATTTTTCAGGAGCTTGCAGTGATTTCCGTCGGATCCACGGGCGTGTCGCGCCAATTAACGACTAAAACTCACAAATCTACTTTGACTCAAAATTTCAAAATGGATAGAAAAGAATTCAGTCCAATATCCTTCTGTAAAAGACGATTTCCACAGTGAAAAACAGGCTTTTACTATTATGATTACTATTCCTATTATCAATAATAATAATACAGTTCTTCTTCCTCTACAGAGTGAATTTTCTCTCGTGTGCCTTTTTGCCATCTCCGGTGTTCCAACTCGTCTTACGCCTTACCTTTTGCAGCTGTCTTCGTGTCTCTTTGCCAAACACCTGCCGAACATCCTCCCCCCCTGCTTTATATCTTCCAGCTGCGGCTTTGACCACGCCTCTGTTTGGATGAGATAAAAATTATCTTCAAGTCTGCAGGTAAATTCTCGTCATTCTTGTTTTACAAGTGGAAAATGTCACATGGTACTGCCCAGGGGTCAATTTGACTGAAAGTCACCTGTGAGGTTTCAAACTCAGCTATTAAAGGGGTGGGAGTGGACCGTTTAACCCCTTAAACGCCTGGTCTCATCTGGGGTTAATTCATTTCAGGATACATTTAACTGGCCTTTTCACATTACCTTGAAATATAACGCTTTAACAACAAAAGAATTATAATAAATAAATGACGATGATAATAACAAGAATAATCGTTTTTGAATAATTTTTTGAATAATACCCCTTGATTTATAGAAAATGTATATTTTTGAAACCCTATCGTAACCCTTCCTGTTTTGGTTATGGCATTTTAATGTGTCTTCTGGATGTGTAGGTGTCCTTGGATAACAAGTTTACTAGACTTTGAAATCAAACTTTATGAAGATGGACCGATTAGGGTCATGAATTACTCAGTATTAACGTTTCGGAGTTTATAGTTTTGAACTCATCGATAGTGAAAGACTGAAATCAAGTAAAATTGTTGTGTTTCAAACTCCATATTTATTATCAAGTCTGTTGGTTCCTTCCATTATCAAACACTCTGACCGACACTCAGTTTTGCTCAGTTAGTTTGCCATCAAACACAATCCTGACTAAGCCAGCTAGCTCATTAGCAAGTGGTTTGCATCTTAGTAGATGTTCGTTTGTTGTTGTTTTTATGCGAAGGGAGATGGTCAGTGAAGCCAGAGACGCACCTGGGCAGCCACGGTAGCAACAAGGGTCTGTGTGCTGTATGTCAGAGGTTGCGATGGACACCAAGGAGTGGTTTCACGTTGCTGTCCGGACAACTCGCAAATCAAATATTTCTGTCAAGCTACCTGAAAAAAAAAAAAATGCAATATAAAGGCTGAAACGCTCTGACTGGGAAACTGGAGGCACTTTGATCTGTCCCAACTTCACCCACATGGATGTGACAGTGGAGAAATGTGTGTGTAATATCAATTGATGGAACGCCTTGAGCTCGGAAATGGTCATTTCCATCTTGTAAATTCAAACCACGCCTCATTTTCCCCCCTTTGAAGCTCCCACTTCAAATGGTGGTGTCATTATTGCTGGGTGGAATAATGACAGTGATGATTATCGTCATGTAGAAATACAGGATGGTCTCGAAGGAGTTAAGCCCCTCATTTGAATGTCTTTAACAGTTAAAATAAATATTTCCACTCTGGCAACTCAGCTTTAAGTAGTAGTGCAGTAAAAATACCCTGGTCGCTAATGATTAAAAGATCGGCTGACAGAGCACCAGGAACCTGGCCGTTCTGTACACAGCTGTCCCTTCATCCCTTTCCTCTTTTCCCCACCCTCAGCCGGTTTGCCACATTCCCAACCAGACAGGAGACGACTCCAACGCGTATGTGGATGGTGTGGTACCATCCAAGACGTCCGTAAGAACAAAGATTGGATCACAGATGAACTGAAGGACCCTCGCAGAAGGAGAATATGAAGGAGAACAGCGAACAAAAAGGGAAGGTGAGAGAGTTGTGCAATGGAGGGAGGAAAAAAATCTCAGGTTCCAAACCGTCCCGTGATCAAGACAGAGAGGACAGAGAGGACAGAGTGGAGAGGGCAAATGAGCTCAAGTGGCTCTTAGTCTCTCAGTTCAACAGCACCCGTGTCCCAATACACCAACTCACCAACTCATCTCAGCATTCAAGCAGGTGTGTCTTGTTTACCTCATATTGTAAAATGGTTAAGAATAAAACACAATAAAGTCCTGGCCTTGTTTTCACGGTGGTCTTTATTCAGTTCTTTTAACCATGACAACCTCAAGTGCGCCGCAAACAAACTACAAATGTAGTAAATCGATTTAGTGTGTTGGACTAACGTCTTTACGGGTATTTTCAAAGTCCAATTTTAGTCGCACCAAAGAAATAATTTGACTTTTCAAAGGTCGTGTAAACCCACTGACACACCCCCCGACCATAGGCCTCCGAACATGCTTCTGCAGCACTGCGTGACGGATCACAGGCGGCACGGGAGCTACGCAGGCCACTGTTGTTGCTCCGTGTCACTTCGTCTTTTACGCCTCAAGCCTTATATACGAGACAGACATATATCATATGTAGAGGCTTTCAAAACAGCACTGCAATTAGTAAGGGGGCAGTGGAGGGATACAGGAGCACGATTGATAACTTTAGGGAGTGGTGTGTGCTCAATCATCTTCATCTTACTGCCAGGAAGACAAGGGAGACGATCGTGGACTTCAATAGAATTCTTGCTCATCATGATGACAGATGATGCCCATATTCATTTCATCAAACACGTCAATGACTCCTCTGGTTCATTCAAGACATTTGGATCAATAATAATGAATTGGTTTACTTCAACGTGTCCCTATGGGTAACAGTATAACTGCATTTCTGCACATTCCCACCGTGTCTTTATCTGCATCTCCATCTTTTCTCTTATCTTATAGAATTAGCTGACATTTTTACGACCCATATGTCTAGGAAAATGTTGACAAATGCTATTAAAATTCTTTGATGTGGGCGCCCGAGTTGCTCACCCGGTTCGAGCACATACCACGTACCGCCGCGGCCCAGGTTTGATCCCAACCTGTGCCTCTTGCTGTGCGTCATCCCCTCTCTCTCACTGGCTTGTTCTACCCGTCTGTCGCTCTACTACCCCTATCGTAAAAAAGCAGAAATGCCACAAAGTGAATAAATTAATTTAGAAAACAATAAAACTGTGATAGTTTCTGGCAAACAGTATTGTTTGTATCATTGTATCTATGTCCTCGACAATGAAGAGAGCAGCCTTGGTAAATAAGATCTAACTAAGGTTGTAAGTTGTCAACTGTACCCAACTACATTAGAAATGGATGTTTTCACAATAAAAGTCAATGGTACACAGATCAGGTGTACCTGGAGCTCATTCATCCTTCTCAGTCCTACAGATAAAAGCAGTGGATAAGATTTCCTGTAAAACAGCCTACAATTATAAAATGTACAATAACGTTACTTAACAGGAAGACCTCGCCCACTATTGCTGCACCCAAAGACTCATTGAAGCATCATGTCTTGTGATTAAGATTCCTGGCATATCTTGTTTGGAGGCATTGTATCCATTCCATTAACATTTAAGTGACAGTCATTGAAGGCACAGTACAAAATGACAATGGCATGTACAAGTGGCAAAGGACAAACAAGACCAATTTTTTTCAATCACTCTTCAGCCCTTCAGAAGGCCTTTCACATGGTGGCAGATTCCATTCATGGAGCCACAAGAAAGAAATGTGACCTATCTTTTTATCTCACATTATGATCAAACCATAATGAAGGCCAGAATAAACAGACCACGTGTTGGATGTCTTCGTCGAGTTCGAGCACACTGACAAAAGCGCATACGGCAACATGGCCTGTCAAGAAAATATCCCTTCTTAGTGTGCTGGTGTGATCAAACAGAAAGTAGTTGAGATACTAAGGTGGGCTCTGACGTCATCAATTTTCTGTATGAGGGTACTGTACATGGAAACCAAGCAGAAAACACACAGCTGAATAAAAACATCCTGTTTGAGGAAGACAAGAGGTAAACTCACAGTGAACAAAACTGGAGCCCCGAAACTCAAATGGGCCGACCAAAAACTTTTAGCGTGCGTTTCTGAGATCCCCGAGTTGTACAACACACGTGCGTTTAAGGTTGTACGGGGACATTGGGCGGGGAAAAAAAACCCTCTCATGGAAACACGTTACCAATCACACAGGCATATTAGGTATGTTTTGAGAACCTGTTTTGATTATATCTTATGTGTCCGCCCTCTATAAACTAACAAAAGCAGCTCCGCACGTGCCGAGACAAAAACCCGGCTCCAATATATTAACCCTGCCAATCAAACACCGATCTCTGCACTGGGCAGCAAGTTCAGCGCAACATGATTCCTATGTGAAAGCTGTTCACCGAGTCAGGAACTATCTAAGCACCGATTTTTCACATCACTAAAATACGAAATGTTAAATGATCCTCAGGTCCGTTTCCAAGGTTTCCTTGGAAACAAAAACCATTTGGCCTTCACGATGTCCGACAGCGTATTCTAATTCCCTGCTTCACCGACATACAGTGCATCTCATTCTGGGTGAAAGTGTCCACATTCCGTCCTTTGTCTGGTGTGCAGACTTCCGTGTCTCCCTACTGTACACTCTCAGCCTGCCAAAGAATGGAGCCGAGAAATCGGCACGTTGGGATGGAAATACTGAGATATTGTCCATCGCCGGAAGACGTCACTGAAGCCTTCACTCCATCCACATTCAGAGAAATGCAGTTGGTGTTCAATACTAAAACTTACTGGGTGATGGTAGATAACGAACGTTGACCATCCATGCAAAAATGAGGCAGGAAATGGAAGAAGTTTGTGTCTAAAGTTGAACTCCATTAATGCAAAACATTACAGAAAGATGATTGCTTAGTGATTGAAGGGTTGCTGGTTCAACCCCCAGCTCCTCCATGTCCACGGTCCTTGAACAAAACCCTGAGCCAAAATTGCTCCCGACAAGCAAGTGTGCCTTGTACGGTTACCGCGGCTGTCGGTGTGTGAATGTGTGTGTGAATGGGTGAACGTGAGGCAAACATTATAAAGCGCCCTAGAATGCTGTCCGTTGTCCCTTCCATCTTCGTTTTGGTCAAATTGATGATCACATGATAATCAGGTCTGCATTTTTCATCCACAATGAAATGCAAACAACTGAGTTTGCAAACGAGTTTCTGAAAAGCTCAGTTTTTGGTGGATGGGAACGACAATTGAGTGCGTACAGGAGGCCTTTGAATTATCCAGCTGAACGAGGATGGTGTCACTGGGACGATGAGCACATTTGATGCCTCACCTTGTCTTAAGGCAGAATACTTTGGCTGTCCCTCAGCATACTGTCATTTTCTTTCATAATAAAAAGCTCAACGCCCTTCTGACCTACAAAACAAGTCAGCAGTTAGTGATGCCGTACGAGAAAGTATTTATTTAGACAGTAGCAACACAATGACTATTTACAGTTTCACCGTTACACATTTTAGACAAAAATCACAATATTCATTACATTTTCTTCTCCATTAACCATAAAATCTCTTCAGGATATATATATATATATATAGTGCTTTTTGACGACATTTCTTAAAATTTACCGAGTCTCATTAAGCTTAATGCTGAAATCTATAAATACTGGTTTTAATAGCACAGGTCATAGAAAAGCTGTGCAAAATATTCTTTCCACCTCTCCAGTTAGCCGACTCGCAGAAACAGCAGCTTATAGTGAGAAGTACCAGAAACACGCCACCAGCAGGACCGGTATCCTGGGTCCAGGGGCACCGGATGCTGCCGTGGTGTAGACCTTCCTGGTGAACTGGC
>OMNV01012564.1:5615-62663 GCA_900303265.1 Brotula barbata
TTCAAACATACTTCATTTAATATATTTATTAAACTATATTTAAATATAATGAAAAAACAATAATACAATACATGTTACATACATACATACATACATACAGACAGACATGCATACATACATACATACAGACATACATACAGACATACATACTTAGATAGATACATACATAGATACATACATACAGACATACATACTTACATACATACATACATACATACATACATACATACATACATACATACAAACTTACATAGATACATACATACAGACAGACAGACAGACAGACAGACAGACAGACAGACAAACAGACAGACAGACAGACATACATACATACATACATTGTATACATACATTATGTCGTTCTGGTGTTAAAGAGCATGATGCATCAATCTTAAGCAGTTTTCAAGCTTCACAAGAGCAGCAGTGTAATGCGATGTGCATGGTCACATATTACAGAATGTGCAAAAATTAGGTCCAAACATCTATGATTCTCAAATAATATTTCATGCTTGTGCCACGAAAATGACATGCTGTCTTTTAAAGTATACATTTACTTGAAAATCAAACTCTAACCTGGGCCCCTGCGTTTGAATTTGAATTAAACCATGTTTTTTAGCAATACATCCACATATTATGGCAGGATTCTAATTCCATTCCAAGTCACTTAAAATGAATGTGGAACACAATTAAAGGGAGAAATACATAAACAAGACTTGACCTGCGACAATCAATGAATGTTGTTCATCAGTTATGTTTAGCAGCAACTATGTACCTCCTCCCCGTTGAATGTAAACTGCTGCTGTATTTTTTATGTTGCTCTCAGATTGTGGATGTCATTTTTAATCCTTCTATCCATAAAGGCTCTTACGTGTTTTATGCACTATTTCTTGCACTCTGTCAGCATGTACGCAATCTACATCTTTTTTATTTTTTTCCACAAAGCCCCATATAAAATAATTAGCAGGATTAGTCTGGATTAAGTCATGTGGCTATAGCATGCCGCATTATCTTGAATCCACTAATGGATAAGGAATTTGTTTATGTCAGTGTTATGTCAGTATGTCTTGATTCTATTTACACTTTTTTATACCAATCTAATAATCTGATGCCTTTGTTTTTGTAATTTTAATTGTTAAGTGCTTTATATGAATGCTATATGAGTGCTTTGATGAATTTATATATATCTGTAAAGTTTACTTTTTGTTGTAAAGTATTGTATTTGGTACAGGTCACTGTCTCCTCTGTGTAGCTACGTACTGTAGAACATAGCTAGTCCATTCAGTTGGTGAAATTAATGTTTATGGGTTTCTGCAATGTCCTTCTGTTGAATGCAGCTATTTGAATGTAATAATAAAAAGGATAAGAAGCTTTAGGATGATTAACACTTTCTCTGCTATTTGGGTTAAAAATACATTGCCTGCTATTTTTATAACAAAAACTTGCAGCAAATAACCTGATAAACACACACACACAGGTGCACAGTGTGATTGTGACAAGAAAAACTAAACTGAGTTTATGCATATTATCTCCCAGGCCACTGATCTTTTTCATTATATTTGGCATATTGTCTTTTATTCATTTAAGCAAATCCAACCTATTCGCAAAAGTTTTATATTCTGCACAAAAATACGCTAATTTAATCCCTTGCCTGACTATTTCAACTGACTTTGTAGTTTTAATATTTAGGATATTCACATCAATGACTCAGTATAATTGAAAAATATAATAAATGAATAAAATGACTTGTATAATCTTTGTGGTGAAATTGGGCCATTTTATCAATTGATAGTAAGATACAAAACCATCCAAATTGTTTTATGATCACTCTAAATATAACCAAATGTGGTGTATATATTTCGATGATTTACCCACTAGAATATGTGAATATGCTCAAGGACTTGCAGGCTTCCTTGTACTGTGGAATAAACCCCTTGCCCTTACATTAAATAAATAAAACTAAATGAAATGTGCGTAAACTGATAAACTTAAGGCATTTGTCCAGTCAAAAATATGAACTCAAAGACATCTGTTGTAGAAATGGAAACGGTTAACTTGCAAAATGTGTAAAATTGGTAAATATATGACGATAAAGATCGAAAGCTATAAAATATCAATAATTGTAAAAGTAAACTGAAGGACTAGAGCAAACAGTATTCACAGCCAAAAGTGTGACTAATACACAGTGTCTCACTGTTCAGTCGAGCATTGTGAGACGAGAGCGCTCATTTCACAAAATAAATGAACAACTGAACTGGTGGTCTGTGTACTGATAATTCTTATTAAATACGAGAACAAAGGCGTCCTTCCTGCGCGTACCATGTCATTGTCCCTTGTCTGCGGTAAACATGTTGTTTTCCTGCCGCTTTATCCCCCTCCTCATACGGCCTCACACCTGCAGCATCCTCCGTAGCAGGTGTCCTACCCTTGGACCAAGGTGCGCGCCCAGCGACACATTGACGGACACAACTTTGAAGCAATCGGAATCGTGCTTTGCCTCAGTTTCCAGCAACTCCTCGTCTGATTGGTTACCAGGGGCGGGGCTTAGTCATCTCGAGCTCTATGCTGTCAGCCGGGGCGGCACGACTGCTGGAGGAGAGAGACGAGACGGATTGATGAAAACAAGCCACCGGAGCACATAAACAAAGCATCCGCGCCTGGAAATGAGCCTGTAACCGCCACGTTCGACGCACAAAAGGTATTGTTCAGTGAAACGTCGCGGTTGTGCGATGGCCGTTGATGTTTCGAGGTCCCCGGTTGACTACAAAGGCGACCAGGGCAATGTGCAGCTGTAACCCCGGCTGAACCACCACGGGGGCTTTTACTAGCTAGTTGGCCCCGGGAATAGCTGGTTATACTGGTCAGCACCCATTAGTAACGGTGCTAACGCAACAAACCGCGTTCCCTTGGCAGCACGCATACAACGGACAAGGGTGCGTTTCAGTATGAGGCACACAAACGTTAGCGAAGCAACAGTCCGGTTATTAACGGCCACGGTGATTGTAAAAACACTTCACATAAAGGACTTTGTAATGGCGATGACAGATAATGTGCTACACCGCCCGTTAGCCGCCAGCTAGCCTGCACAGGGATGGAATAGGTCCAGTTACCGAGGCTAGGGGCTAATCATACTATTTAGGGCCATAACTTAGAATTATACAGAATGTACATAACGCAATAAGCGCTTATGTGCTTATTTTGTCACTCAGTGTTAAATGCTTGGCAAGAATGGGAAATAACAAAGTACCTTCAGCCGTCTACTGTATTTTTGAGGTATCCCTGCTTTAAATCAAATGTGTTTGTAGTGAAATTCTGTGCTTTTTTTTAACTTTTAACCCAACAGTGTATTTTAAGAGGAATTAGCGAGCATGTTCACCTACTTCATGAACCTCTTAAATGATTTGTATTCAAGTACACTTCAACAGTCCCGGGTTAATTATGGAATTTACATCAATCTGACCTCAATGGACCCATCTCTCAGGAACACCAGCTGCATCTCAACATTTTCAATAGAATATTTTCTGAAATCTGTTTAGGATCTATGTAAAATGATACCCAATGTATCCAGATTAAGGACAAATTTCAGGGAAATTAAAAATGGAATAGCTCAAAAAAGTAAGGGTTATTGTAACTGATTGTAAATGGATGGTTTGAATTTTTTTAATTATTTCCTTGCTTTTATGCCTTTTCGATTTGGTATACGCAATTATCAATGGGTGACTAATGTCAAAAGAGTTTATTATTTCATCCCAAAATCTCTGAAATTGGTAATGTAAGGTTATACGAACAGGGATCAAATCAATATCAAGAAATGATCTTCACAATCTGATTTAACAGGTTTGGACATGTAAAATCTGGATAAAATCAAAGCCACCCTGCATTTTGGACATCAAATATTTTCATAAAGGCAAAGGACTGAAAAGCACAGTGGACGACTGTTTAAATTGTTGACCTGAAAAAAATAAAATCCCCCTACCTGAACGCAGACGGTGTTTCAAGGAGCCACATGAGCCTCATGAATCCAATTCTGCGAAGGTTTATGATTATCATTTTAAGAATTTCAGTTTTTGAATTGTAAAACCTGTCTAGCCCCCTTCTCTACACCAGATGCCCCTTAATTCATCAGCCATGTAGTGTTTGAACAGGTCCATTTCTTCACTTGGTCTTTGTTTGAATATTTTCCCTTTGTGGTAGTACGCCGGATACATGGAGCTCCATCTGACTCCGTAGTGATCATCATCCTGCCTGTGCCTGCTGTGCTCTTATTTATTCTGAAATTCAGCTCCCATGTTTTTTGAGTGAGTCAGTCTTGTCCAATGTATTATTCACAGTGCTCATTTCCTTTAGGAAAAAATAATTTTACTAGATCATTTATTTACCTTTCCCCTCAGTCAGTTTTGCTGCTGCTTTGCTGTCCCCTCTCCTCCTTATTCCTCCCCCTCCCCTTATGTCTCAGTCACCTCTCCATTTGTGACCTAGAAAAGTCCATTGTTCTTTGTCTGAGTTCAAACCGCACGTGATGTGAAAACACACATAGACACACTGCAACTATAATGCGTACACACACACACATTCACTTACTCGCACCAATAATATGTTGTGAGCCACAACACCGTGCTGCTTCATTGATGTTTCGTCTAGATTTTCTTCTCCTGCTTAGTATGACACATTTCTCTCCTCTTTGCTTATAGTTAACCGTCATAAAGTAGAAAAAGACTGACAGAATTCTCCCTAGAGAGCTGCCAATGAACTAAATTCATAGGCAATTATGATTTTAAACAACGTATTTGTACCTCTGTTTTGAAGGTGGGGTCAGGTGATATGCAGGGTGTTTCACGTGTGAGCTTGGTGGTGGCCCTGTTGCCTCACAGCCAGAAGTTTGTGTGTTTGCGTCCCGGACAGAATCTGGTCCTCTCTGTGTGGGGTTTGCATGTTCTTCCTGTGTCTCTAAATCTGAATAGATAATAATTGAGAATCAGCTTGTGGTCAAGTTGTCTGTCTGTCAGACTGACCAGGATCTAGGGCGTCCAGGGTGCACAGTGCCTTTTACCCAATGAGAGCAGGGCTACGCTCCTTCCCCACCACGACCCGAACATGGATTATGAAGTCATTCATTTGTTAAATAGAGACAGAATTTCAATTTCAATTTTTGACGTTTGTTTCTCATTTGGTCACAAATTAAACTTCAAAGTTGTGAAGTTTTTAAACAAAATCTTCCTTTTACAACAAAGTAGAACTCACACTCAAAGCAGGAGACAAATGAATTTATGCTCCTGATCCACATTTGTATCATACAGTTCTCACGCAGCAATTATTTTGCTCCTCGTTGATAAAGAGCACCGGTGTGTTTGACGTCCCACAATGCCGATCTCAGTGAGCTGAGCCGATCCTCACTTTTTTATTGTAATAGTTACAGTAGAGCAGCAGACAGGAAGGACAGGGCTGAGAAAGAGGAGATGACATGCAGCAAAGGGCACAGGCCCGAACCGAACCCACACAGCTGTCCTACTAGTGAAGTGCTTAAACTAGTGAGCCAGTGGGCGCCCCTAACACTCGCTCTTAATGTTTCCATAGATACCATCAGGCACCTGACTCCCACTGGCTTACATAACGTTGCGTTTCTGTTGTTGCTTAAGACATTGTTTCTTAGATGGACCGATACGTCTGTTTAAAACGTCTGCCGATGTAATTCTTTAGAGTTTCACTGTGGAATTACTCCAGTGATTTGTGTGTTCAGAATATTGGTCACTGCTGTAATTTGATGTAGCTCTGAGGCTGTTTGCTGATGCATTAACTCGCACATTAGAAAGCCCAGAGAAAGTATTATATAACACATCGCTCTCTATGTACACCAAGGCCATTCATCTACTGTAAGTAGCCCATGGGCATACTGCGTGTTTATATATGCATATCCATGGATAATATGGTAACATTTTATGTGCACGCATTGCTTTCAAGGAGAATTCATAATTATTTGTCAACAGAAAACAGATAAAATGTCAGGGAGATATTTGGATCCTTTGGCTCCTTTACACGTTAACATGTTTTTCACAGAGTAATTGCCCCCTTCCTGTCTCTGCCAACCTTTTATTGATACGTTGGTGATAGAAGTCAGGAAAAAAATACATTTGTTTGTGTTTGCAAATGACAAAGTTGCACAAAGCATGTGCAAAAAATGTCTGGATGTGCCCTCGAAGGTGACCTTAAATCACGAACGCAGGTGAATGCCGTTTAACAAAATTTCAGTTTCTCATATGTGCTCCAGGGGGCACCATTGTAGAGTCAGTGTGTTAGGTAGGTGCTGAAAGGAAAAACCAAAGACACAGGAGAACAGTTGGCTGTTATTATTGTAATTCTACTTCTCATTGTTGTTACCACTGTTATAGAGTAGTTGTTGTTGCAGCACTAGCATGTGAAAGATCTAAAACCTTTTCCAAAGGTTCTACAGAGATAATTTTAGTTTCTGTGGCTGTCAAAACCTGTTTAGGAATGCACCCACCAAATTGAAGGATTGAGGATTGAACTGACCAAAAACCAATACTCCATCTATAATATCCTGTATATAATTAGAGGGTAGTAAATAGGAGCCTGCTGTATGGAAGGAGCCCTTTACATGTAGAGTGTAAAGTGGCTGAATGTCTGGATTACCTTCATCTTCACTTTTATAGATCATTCATACACGTCAGTTTGTTGTTTTATGAGTTTACGAGTGCACAGTGATTTGAAATATAGCGGGGAGAGAGAGAGAGAGAGAGAGAGAGAGAGAGAGAGAGAGAGACACAAGGGGATGACATGGGTGTAACATTATTACACTGCAGCCCACAAAGCCACCAGCATGCCCCACTAAAAATAATCTTATTTTTTGTTTGCAATGGATGTCAACAAGTTCTCTAACTTGAACTTGATGCACAAAATCAAGGTTTTTCAAGGATCCTTAAAGATCCTTGTTTGTTTATGTAAAAATAAGGCCCGCTTTATTATTTGAAGTCTTGAAACCATCTGTCAAAATCCTTAAAAGTACCACTGACGTTGTTGATAATGTTGTTGCAGCCCTCTTTTTCAAACATATACATTTAAATACATGCCAAGACCTTGTGCTTTGTGTGTCTTTATGCCTCTTTGGGTGTGTTTAATTGTCCTAGTCAGTGGCGTCTGTCTGCACATGGGTGGAAGTTGACTTAAACCTCATAATTCATAAAACTGATTTTTCAGTATCTTGTTACCAAAGCAGGAAAACACTAGAAAAAAATGGACGTTATGAAAATACAAGGCAAGCGTGGCATAGAAATTAATCTTTTTGGATTCAAGTAGCTGCTCATTGTATGGGCTTCTTTAAATGTACTTGTTTCTTGTTGTACTGCCTCTCCCAGATCTGGTCATATTACGTAACCTGCAAAAGACACTTTGATTTGAATGATGATTTCTTTTGTCCTCAAGAACAAGGTACGAGATTGAAAAGTGAGATTGACAACATCCTGCATACGGAAGAGGAATACAACCACCTCATCAGGTCAAACAAACAAACAGGAGGGCAACAAACCGGAGTAGCTTGTCAGAGAAAGAGAGAGTCCATTATCGTCCAGAGACTATTGTGAAACCTGAATCCATCAAAATATCTTACACCATTATACCATCTTGCACCATTCTCTTCTTTTCTCTGAAGTGAATCGATGGCTGGTACCTGATAATCCCTCTCATTTCATGACTTTGATAGTACAATTTAGACATTAAAAGCACTATTTATTAATTTGAGAGAGGGTAAATTATGTAAATTAGTTGCATCGGTCTTGTGCAAGAAGTTTGTAAATACATACCAGCACCATGTTCTGTACGTGTATGTGCGCGTGTGAGAGAGAGGGAGAGCGAGCGAGACAATACTTGGCTCTTGTAATACCCAGGGGGATGGCACACCTCTTTAACTGAAATTGGCAAGATGCCATGTCCACTTTTTGCCAGTCGTAACCAGTTGTGTGTAGGATCTTAGGAAAAATAAAGACATAATTGAAACTCACTGGAATGAAGACAAAACATCCAATCCTTTTGTCAGATTGGGCACTTCTTTAAAATGAAACATAGAGAATAAAGACCAAAGAGTGAATTCACAATTTAATAGTGTAGGACTGCTGTAGAGACATCACTGATCTGTGCACAAAGACTTTGTCATGTGTGTGTAAAGTTGTGTGTGACGCACACATAGCTGTCAGGTGAGGCGCTCCTATGGATCCGTTGTCACTACAATAGCAACATAAACAGCAAGAGGAACCCTCAGGGTGGTAGATATCTCTCAGGAGATATGTACTCCAGTTGCAGGGAGAGAGCGAGAGACGGGAGAGAGTAAAATGGCAAATGAAATAAGTCAAAAGTGCTACACAAAAGAAACTTGTAGACACTCCAAAAACGTCAAGAACCTACAAGTAAAATGCTTATATACTGATGTCTATCAACATACTTCATGTTACTAATTGGAAAGAAAGCTTCTGTTAAAGGTTTTTAAGTTGAATTTTATTGTTGGGAATGCCTGGTTTTAGTTCTAGCTGGTTTAAGTTGGGTCTCTCTAGCTGTGCATTTCCCTCTGCTTTTGGGCAGTGCATATATTCAATACATATTTTCCGTTCAAGACTGACGGCAAACTTTCACCTAGCTGTGATTTAAGTTTCTTCCTGTTTGTATTTGGCTCTTTCACCGTCTGTGTAGGGGTGTGTCCACCCTCAGTAATCCTACACCATGAACACACTGAGGTTACTGTAACTGGCTGAACAGCCTCAACCAGTGACTACACGTCTTAAACGCTTACTCACACCCACATGCCATGTGTTGGCCCTATGAATGAAGAAGGCGCATGCCATTCTATTATAGTTAACCATATCAGACGGTGAGGATGAAACAAGAGGAAGCCAAGAGGTGTGTGAGGACATGAGGAGGGAATAATATTCTCTGAGCCAAACAGTCCTTGGTGAGGGGAGGGAGTAGTTGCAAAACCAATGGAGAGAGGACAAAGAAAAAAATAAGGCATTGAGAAGGAGAGGAAAGAAGAGATCCACCCAAATTTCCTAAACCAACCAATCAAGCTGCGTTCTTGGTGTTGGATCCCGCCCATGTCCACCACCTGAGAGAGAAGAAGCACAGCTGTGCCTCAGAGACTCAAACGAGAGAGAAGGAGAAAGAAAGGAACAGGTGAAAACAAAAACAGGAGGCACATTGGACAAAGAAGAAAAATTAAAACAGCACTCCAATACAACAAGAAACGGAGGTACTTGTTGGTCGTAAGCTAAGAAGAGACCTAGGAGAGGAGCTGATCTAAGCTCTCAGGAGAGTTATGTGTCGGTGACAACAACCAAGCAACAAGCTCGTCGTTTTTCTGGATTGGATGCACTCAGCCCGTGGATAGACACAGCCCCACAAGAAGAAATCTGGCAGAAAAATGTGGAAGAGATGAAGAAAGCTAAAATCAAGTCTGTAAATCTGCCTGAACAAACTTTTGTGGGAATTCCAATAAAAGGTATTAGCAGCCTACTGTTGAACCATCATGTAGAAGTGTCTCTTTTCATGCCTTGAAGAAGACCAGACTTTCACATCAGACCAACAGGAGCGCGTTAAGCTCATGTGGCTCCTTTAGCCAATAATCGAGACATGTCTCTGGAAGATGTAAGAAGCACTGCAAGCTTTGGCGCAGAGAGCAGTGCTTCAGACCACTGTGATGGCCTCTCTATAAGCCAGTGTCCAGACCAGGATCTGAGGAACCACAGCCAGGCCCAGGATGGCATTGTTCTGGACCGCATTGCCTCCCTGTCAGTGGACATGTTCGACCCCAGTGACTTCAAGGGGAGATTCACTAAGGTCCAGTCCAAGTCCAGAAAGAGGACAAGGATCATTAGAGGTAGGTGCAGTCAAGCTCTTGGATTTATTCCTGTTTTGACAAAGTGAAATTAGATTGAACACCATTAGAGTAGCCTACAACAACCGCTACAAAACAATTAGCCTAGTAGCCATTGGAATGCAGTGGTATGTTTAGTAATCATCCCACTTTGTTTGAGTGTTAGGTGGGCATGGTAATTTCCCATGACCTTAGGGGTTTCTCAGACTGGAAATGGTGGAAAGGCTGGTTCAACATCAAGCTGAAGATGATCCTCAGCTCCTCAAACAGAATGCGGACTGGATTTAATCCTCTAGCCTCTAGTCTTGTCTGTCTTTGCTTGCTTGCTCCTCATGTTGACCAACTCTAATTGACAATGTACACCAGAATGTGTCTCTCCCTTGCTTGACTTGAGTATGAGCCTCTTTATTGTGGTGTGCTGTGTATTTTGATAAAGGCTTCTCCTTATGCTATAGAACGAGCTATAGTCAGGTCGCTGTGGTTCTGGCCTCAGATGTAAACACTGTGTTTCTTAGTCAAACCACTTGCCCTTTCCCATCTTATATTACCTTCTGGGAATTTCATATCCAAACTCCAGCAGCTGTGAAAATATGCCAAGACCTTAAAAAGCTAGTGAAGGTGAACTAGATCCAGGCCTGTCGTTACATTCTGATGTACATTCAACTTATTTATTCCAATGTCACAATATTAACATTAGATTTATTTCCTAAAACCATGACACCTCTGAATTATGCACCAGATCAGTTAAATGACATCCAGTGTGTGTTGATGCTCTCAAAAGAAAGCTATGTGAACGGTCCATTATGTATCATCAAGATCCAATTGACGACCCCACAAATTCCACAAACGTGAATAACCCTTTGCTGTGCATGCACATGTTACTAACCACATGTAGAGCTGAGGACCCTGGCTAAAACTGAGCTTTGATGTCAGTATTGTCCAGCTATGTCTGGCATGAGAAAAATCTCACACAAAACACACACACATGTACGTCCCAACAGACACATACACACAAGAGCCTCCACAAGAGTAATGTATTTGATCTGCCCTGTTGAGTGAAGAAGACACCACTTTGTGAGTGACCGTCAAATGGTCTCTCTGCGGTTACAGGGGGGTAGTTTGTGTGTGTGTGTGTGTGTGTGTGTGAGTACATGATGATGCATGCACTTATTAGATGAACAAATAGGAATACGTGTAGTGCCACATGTAGTAGCATAGCCATTGTTTAACAGATGTACTGTGATTCAGTTTGGACTCTGGCCGAATCAACTTCGTAGTACTCCATAGTCACACTTCCTTAATTAAGGACGAATAATTTTGTACTTTAGTTTAAATTTTTTGTGTACAAGCATTTTTAGAGGGGCATTCAATGTAGCCTTAGAGAAGGATCAATTACGGCTCCGTCTCTCAGTGATGACAAACCACTTAGTTTGGTTACTGATAAGATGTTGCACTTTTGAAGTCTGAGCCTTTGGCCAGAAATTAAATGGAAATGATGGAAATTGTGGTCAGGGGCTTGGCTTGGCTTATATGGATGGATTCCAATAGACCCGAGGATTTACGGTTCAAAGGTTATAGCCAAAACATGGTTATTACAGCACCACCATCAGGCCAACTCGTACTAAAAATGTAATGGACACTTCTGATAACATCAATAATGAAAGAGATCAAAATAAACTTTGCTAGTCCTGCCCATCTCTTTCTTATTTTCTGTCTATCTTTCTCTCTCTCTCACACACACACACAGATGAAAAGCCAGATGGTAAATTGTGAATGGAAGTATGTTACGCATTGTTATATACATGTATGTGTGTATATCATGTGTCTGCCTGTTTATGTGTGTGTGTGTGTGTGTGTGTGTGTGTGATTGTGTGGTTGAGTCACATTCCAACAGCTGGCATGCCCAGGCCCCTGCTCAGAATGTGTGGAATCCTGCAGGCTTCACAAGTTTGCATGCGTGTGTGTCTCTCCCCTTTTATCATTATTTCTTTTGGTTGAAAAATGAATACGCATCATTCAACTCCGTGTCAAATGGTTTGCCTGTTCTGCGAGTAGAATTCAATAACTTGAATAGATTTTGATTTCTTGGATATGAACTGTAATCTAATTCAGTTGTTTCTCATAGTAACATAACAAACACAGCCTGTGCACATCCGCACAAACTGAAGGCAATCTGCGAAAGAGATGTATTCTGTTTTGATGTAAAACGATTGATTGTGCTCGTCCTTGGTCTGTCATCCAAGACTAATCTAGGAACATCGGTCTGTTTGGTTTGCTCGCATTCACCCTCTCACTCAAAAACTACACTCATTATGTGTTTACTTTGTGCGGTCCGAACAAGTCACCATCTCCCATAATCCCGCAGTGTGTAGAACTGTCAAACATTAAACTGAGAGATGTCTGACAAAATGGGTCAACAAACGAAATCCTCAGCAGTTTATTCATCCTCACTTTCTCCTGAAAAGGCAAGTGGAGGTAAAATAATTCAAGTCAAGATCAGCTTTATTGGGCAAGTATGGTTGCACATACAAGGAATTTGACTCCGGTTGTCAGTGCATCTTTTTTGTGCTTTTGTGACACTGACACCATATAAATACAAGGACAAGACAGACAGATACACACATTCAAATATGTACATTATTTACATTGGGATGAGGTTAGCAGTGGTATAAATAAATATTTTTGCTCCTTGAAGCATATTTTATTTTAGATTTAAATTAGAATTTTATATATGAAAAAAAGTTCAACATTTTTAAAAACTTGTTATTTTTATTTTTAAAAATAAATTTGAGTCGTGCTTTTTAGGCTACTGAAAGATACTTTACAGAAACATTGAAACATTTAAAAAAAGTCAGAATGTATATGTAACAAGTATTGTAACGGTAAATTAGCTACAATGCGGTATATTATAAGACTAAATAAGTATAAAAACCAATGCAATGAATAAGTGAGGTCAAGTGTGACGGACATCAGCTGTTACAGCAGTTTTGAAAAGCGTGTTTGAATATTATAGTAAAATTTAAAGTATTTTTTCAAACAAAGGTCAGTTTAGTGGATGAAATTAGCCTTTTTGTAGCTGTTTATTCACTATGATGTCACCTCACTTTTAAGGAAAGGACACGAAAAACATTTTGTCATTAAAGCTCATACATGTCATTTATGTCATAACAGCTTTGACTGCCATCGGGTTTACTTTGTCCATCAAAATCAAAATGATTATTCATATATGCTGATGAGAATATTTCCTATCGTCCGTGCTAGGCGTGGCACATGTACACTCCTGTTTTTGTTGGTGTTACCCAGCAATCAGCATCAATCAGCATCAGTTTGCTGGCTCGCGTCCTGTTTATGTGGAAGTCATAGTGCTACACAAGGGTTTGACAGTAATTACAACATGTATACTGTAAGAATAATGTTCCAATGGGTTGGCACCTGCAATGGCAAAAGCCCCTTTGACCTTCAGCTATCTGATCAGCCCGATACACCGCGTGAATTGTAAATCCCCTCTCAGAGTTTGGAAGCAGGTGGAGGAATACTCTGAAGCATGGAGAGGAATGGACAGTCAGAGGGGAGCGTGTTGATATTTGTTTTACTCTCTTACTTGTCTTGGCTTTATGACATTATGTTGATGCAGTAAACACAGTCTGGTCCTCCAAGCTGGTTAGATTAAACCACACAGTTGTTTTTTTTTGATCATCCTATTTGTCTCAGGACTATTAATGGAGTAAGCAGACATTGGACACAGAAATAGGCCCACATTGAGATTAGGCCGTAATTGTCTGTTAATGTGAACCAGGCCATCCTGTGCTCTGCTGGTCTCCTGTGAGTTTAAGCTACAAATGATACTGTATTTCCCCTCCCTCAACACCCCCCTCCCCCTATTTCTCACCCTCTGTCTATTTTCACCCGCCCCTCACCCATCCTTACGTCCTGTGGCATTTCCACAGTTGATCCAGAGAATTACATAATCACTCTAATTATCCGCTTCCTGGCCCCACCTTAGCAATCATTGCCAAGATTGCCATCACACATTTCACATTTTTTAAAGAGCCAAAGAAACAGCTCTGTTTCTTAAACCAGAATCATACCACAGTTGCAGTGGCGGAAGTTAACAGCATGCACTAGCCTTGCGTTAGTAAATATTACTTTTGACCTTTGTGGGTGTTTGAAGGGGAAGCAACCAATTAAAAACAGATGGGATAGTAAAACAGTAGAAATGGTTGGTAAGGAATGGGTTTAATGTTTGTTTAATGTTGGAACAACATTGTTGCCCCGCACTACACATACAATGAATTATGGTCACCATTTTTTCTTGACATTCCCCCAGCAACATCACATATTGATCGTTTGAAAAATATATCTGTGAAAACAGCCAGCGCCTTGCATCGTGGCACCTGAAGTTATTCCAAAACATAAATTGAGTTGGCAGGCTGTTAATTTACTGCTACTGCTGCCAAAATGTTAACATTGTACAAGAAACACTGCTGGCTCACAAAACAAGTTGATTGCTTGTTCAGCACTGGCCAGAGACAAGATAGGCATACAGCTCTATTATTCTCTGGAGATTGATATGATTAGGTTTGATTACTTATTTTTAGGTCTTTTTAAGCTTCTTTGGCTTGAAAGTTTTAATCTTATTCTTCTGCTGATTTCACTGTATGGTGATCGGGTAAAGAAGGTCAGATAAGTTGTGTTGTTTGAGCTGCTTTAGGATCTGTGGGGTGTGGCTTTAGGGGGTAAGGTGACGGATTCACTGATAGGAAGGTTGCGGATCAGTCCCCTGCTGCTCCGCGTCAAAGGATCCCTGAGCAAGTTCCTAAATCCCTAATTTCCCTTGACAAGCAAGTGGAGCCTTGCACGGTAACCTTGCCAGTCGGTTTGTAAATCCGTGTGTGAATGGGTGAATGTGAGGCAAATTGTAAACTGCTATAGAAATACAGCCATTTCCACTTCAAGATTTTTTTACTATGTTTTAATCTCGAATGCTCAGCCAGGGCAACAAAAACACCACATATTCATACATATGACGAGATAAGCTAATGTAATATTTCAAGAATTAATTACGTCTGGCTGCCCTATTGTGACTCATTGAGGCATTGAGGCGGATGGTTGCGGTGGCTTCTTTCTACCATTAGGGGGAGGTGGGAAGGTTATAATCTCTGGCTGATAATATTGATGCTGCTGGCCAGTGTTTTTTTCCTTTGTGTGTACACAACCAGCTGACAGCTTCTCTAGACTGTCATTGGTCGGGGAGGTATGATAGTACGCTCACTCAGCACTTATTGATGGACCGAGCTAAGCAGCAGGGAAGTCAAATGCACCCTGCCCCAGCTTTCCTCCATATTAATTACACCAACATCCCTACTTTGTATTTTTCTTCCCTCCGTGTATATTTCTATTCTCTCTCTCCTCCCTCCCTCCCTCTCTCTCTCTCTCTCTCTGTCTCTCTCTCTCCTCCCTTGCTCTTCGCTGCAATTATACTGGCTGGGCTGGCAGTTTGCAGCTCCCAACATTTGTGTATCGCTGTCCAGGAGCAGCGAAACAGAGGGGATGGGGAGAGTTAGGAAGTAAGCTAGCAACAAGGCAGAGGCAAGGCTAAGAGCATTGCTGCTATGCTCTTTCCTACTGACACACAGTCACATACGCGTGCGTGCGCTCACTCAGCAGCAGCAGCAGCAGGAGGGAGAACCGCAGCATCCGCATCGCCGGCTTCCCACCCTCATCCCTCTCTCTCACTCTCCCAGTGGTCACTCTCCCGGGCCACACTCCTCTTTCTCTCGCTTCCCCTGTCCGCAAACACCTCATCCTGCCGTCTTGTCCTCCCTCTGCTGTCTGTCACCGTGGCGACATAGCCTCTGCAGCCATGGCGACCAGCCAGCAGGACTCGGGCTTCTTTGACATCAGCATCAAGTCTCTGCTCAAGTCATTAGGAGGCAGTGAGTAGAGAATAACACAATACAGTTGTCTTACGCCTTTCAGACTGTATGGTTACCGGTTCATCATTACGGTGTACGGCTTGTCTCTGGTTTTATGTGCCTGTATGTTAGGAGTGATTGGTGTGGATGAGTTTGAAAAAAACTGCCACAATATAGCATGATGGACATTCAGTATTTAGCACCGTTATGTAATGAATGAATGAAGTTGGTTAGACATAGAGAGAGGCTCAGCAGGGGTTAGCTGAGGGTAGATGTTGCTCTTCAGCAATTAAATTACACAGCATATTACTCAGCAAAACACGAACTACGCAGTCTATGAGTTTCTTGTGGCCATTAAGCCCAAAGTTGACTTGTACATGTTAATTACTTGAAGTGCAGCAAAAAAATTGCCGTTAACTATAAACATGACTTTGTTTTACATGTTTTATTAACCATGGATTTAAGTTGTTTATTGGAAAGTCACCTTTTCATTTTCTGCCTCTGGTCACTTTATTAGGCACCACATTGTGTTCCAATTATTGTATTTTCAATGCCAAGTAATATTTGTTAGGTGGACGTCTGCTTTCCAATTAGAAAAACCGGTAATTAAAGGGACTCAATCGATGACATGGCCAATGAGTCCATGCTTGCCAAGGTTGCGTCACTCTGAGGTTGTCTGTGATTAATGCATTTCTCTCTTAAAGTGGTGTTAATCAGAGTTATTGTTACAGTGTTTTAGCCCACAGTCAGCAATAAGCCCATCATCCCGGAGCTTCACTGTGTGGGTCTCTAATGCGTGGGTCATTATTATGCAGCTTGCAGTTTACATTTACTGTAACATCAATGTTTTGTTATGGATGATGGTGAATCAGCATTTCCTGTTGATGCGATCAGTCAAAGGGCTTTTTCCTTAATAACGTCCCTCTGGGTCTGTATACATGCATACATGTGTACTTGTACCTGTCCGTGTGTGAGAGAGAGGACTTGCAGAATGCTCACTTGATAAATAAAATCCCAGCTCGTTTCACTTTTACTGCCAGGTACCCTCGTCTGGGCTCCAAGGTCATAAAACTGGACACTAAAGCTGGCCTGTTTAGTCCAAACTTCATTTGTATTTGAAGCTTACTGGGTAAATAACTGACCTCATCAGCTCCAGCACGTCTGGTTTACACCAATATTGGTCTCTGCTTTATTTAGAAATTGCCAGCAAGCTGCACAAACTGGACAGGATCGATGCAGGGCTGTCACAATCTACTTCTTCTTCATATTCTGATATACAGTATATGCATGTATTCTGCATATATTCATCAGACAAACTACAATTGTGTGAATATGGATATGATATTGCCATTTAAGACAAGGGCAAGATGATTTGCACACAGCCTGTCTCTTTTTTCCGTCCAGTGCTGGACAAGCACAGCCTCATGTCAGTTTCTGTCTCCACCCGAGCTCTGTGCTTATTCCTCAGGTATGCCTGTGTGAAAAATCCACTCTCACTTGACTCAAAATGACATTACTGAAATCAGTGCAATACCTACTTGGACCACCAGAGGACCAGTTGACAACCCCTGATTAGAGACGTAGACCACTAAGTAGTGCATATCCACTCTGAGACAGAACGATGTGATTTGACCTAAGTAATGATGTGTTACATTTTCATGAGTTTCTCTTAGTATGTTGCTTATTAACAAAAGACATAATAATCCAAAGCACCGGGCAAGACAGCAAAGTTGCTGTCTTGCTTGAAGTCTGCACCACACCTATGTGTTTCGGTGTGAAAAAGACTGCAGAAGTTAGTTTAAGGTAGCTTTGGGTCAGGTACCTGCCATTTTGCCGAAAATCGAGTGTGTGTAAATTTAATCAGCGACTGTCTCAGAAGTCCAACAAGTCTAGATTAGTTTAACTTCAATCCCGGAAAGATTTAAATTTGGAAATGGCTTGGTCTCAGACATGTCAGGGTGTGTACTGTGTGTGTTATCACTCTGCCTCACAGTGTTGGTCATGAGTCATCCCTTCTGCATGCTTGTCAGCCAGTGTGACGTTGAGATGGGAAGGTGATGCTTGTCCTTTAAGCTGCATATCTCTCTTCTATCTGTGTAGAGCTTGAAGTGGATTAATTCTTTCTTTCTTTCTTTCTTTCTTTCTTTCTTTCTTTCTTTCTTTCTGTCTTTCTTTCTTTCCCACCCCACATATTGTGTCTCTCCTGTTGTCCTTTGTTAGCTCTGTAAGGAAGTCAGCCTGTTAGGGTACGGAATTTGATTACAGCCAAGCAGGCCTGTATCGACTAGACCTGACAAATTCCTGACGACTCATCGCTGAAAATGCTGAGCTTGGAAATGCTCTGCTATCCTTTATCACCGGAGCTGTTGCACATCTTTGCGTTGTCCCGTTTTCTTCTACTCATATGCAGACTTACTCACCTTAAATCCTTGTCACTGGTGAGCTATAATGGACTATCTTTTAATTTCTGTATTTGATGAGTGCTATTTGCTTTGTAGTTTCACCACATTACTCGTCTGCCTTAGATAGACACCTTGCCTGTGTGTACAGTATGTCTGTGTCTTGTCTGTGCGTTTGTCTCTGAAGTGTCTCTGTTTGCGTTTATGAGCGTGTGCGTGTGTGTGTGAGTAGGGGTCAGTGGGAGTGGTGGGTATGTAAGAAAATGACCGCCAGCAGGCTATATATAGTGCCTCCCTCCTCCCTTCTCCTCTCTCTCGGGGCAGTGTTGAAATTCCAACCCAACTCTCTGGTCAGATCTCCACAAGGAGCAGACTTTCTTAACTGCCACTGACAATCAAAGAACAGCCACAAAACCACCTCCAAAGCAGCACTTCATTTCAATACAACCTTCCAACCAGCCAGACAAGGAGCCCAAAGGCACGGAAGCTTCCAAGGAGAAGTGATGGCAGACCAGAGATGGAGCAGAAGCTGAAGTAGAAAGTGACACTTCGTCTGCTGGATAGCTCTCAAACATGAGGTCGGATGCAGCCGTTGCCGTACCACAGCCCATCCTGGGGCAGTAGAGTGGAATATTTCTTTTGCAGGAGTCCCGTCACATTGGAATAAATTGGCACTGGGGAGGCGCCGCCCCTTTGTTATTGGGAGAAGGCGCTTTCACACCATCTCGTCTTTTGGGATTGCAACACTCAGGCTTGTGAGGCGTCAAGCTGTCAATCTGACATGGGCAGGTCTACCCCGGCTACGGCTGTTCCAGTCTCTCCTGGATATGAGATATCTTCTTCCTCCAGTTGGATTGAATGTGTGATACAGCTCTAACACTGCTGTCATGAGCGTTCTCTTTCTTGCTTCATGCACTCATAGTTTACTGTACTTGCCTATGATTTTCTGGAGGATGTATCTGCAAGCGTCCAGCTTCGGTTGAACCTGCCAAGTACCTAAATCAGATGTTGCCGGGGTACTTCTGGTTACTGTCATGGTGGAATAGTTGGATAATAAAGATAAACCTCCTCTGTACGGCTCATCTCCTGTAAGGGATTACCTTTATTTGGCAATCATGGGAGTTGTAGCTCACACCCTCTAGACGACTCAAGTGCCCCCCAGCCTCTCACCCCCCTACCCTACTGTCCCAGTCCTCCTCCAGCCTGACCTGTTTCTTCCCATTTTGCCCATCTCTACCCACCTGCACCATGGAAATGCCAACTAGATGGAACAGGGCTAGTTTCATCAGCTTCATCAAGGGCCTTGGTAAGCATGCCAGCACGGTGTGTTTTCATGTTGCTCTGCCAGAGTGCTCAGGTCTCCCACTATTCCCACTAAAAGGTGGCTGTGTATGACGTCCGCCTGGGGCAGACCTGTCCTGGGTTTAGTATTCACATGACACCTCTCCAGTGAATAATCCAGGGTCAGGTCACGTGGTCATGTAAGGTCAATTATCTCTGACATAGAGTTGTTAACTTGCAACCATTAGCCATGTCTGGGACACTTGTTGTTGTCAGTGTGTTATCAGTTACGTGAGCGACCCAGTTACAACCAGTACTGAAAGTATAAACCAATGAGATTCATCTTCAGACAAATGATCAATAGCATTTTGAAGCCATTCAGAATTGTTAACATTTATCCAGTGAAATCCCATATATTCCATCTCTCCAACTTCTTACTTTTAAGTCATACCTCATCACAGTTTGCTCTGGCAAGTTGACGGACATCTGTCACTATTTTGGTCATTTAATACAGTCTGGATTAATAAATGAAACACCACACTGTGGCCACAATAGCCACAGTAGATAACTTACTTAACCTATAGCATTCTTATGTATTTTCTACACCTTATTCTTGTCAACACAGCCAGGAATTCAGAATAATAAAAAAATAATAATAATTGACTCCCTATTAGCCTGCTGATGTGTAAATTTCAATGGAGGACCCATGCCTAAATATGGCAGTAAGTGCATATTGTCTGCTCATACTGTGTTGTAAATGAAGCTTTGCAAATGTTCTCCCTCTAAGAGTGATGAGGTTGGTCTATTTTAAGGGTGTGTCATGTCACAATATTCCTAGAGGCGCATGACAGGAATGGGGCCAACCCCCTCTCTGTCTGTCTGCCCCTCTCTCCCTCTCTCTCAAACTGTCTTCAACCACTCCCTGTCCAAATGACTGTCTGTCTGCCTGACTTCCTGTCTCACTGACTTCCTGTCCCCCTGTCTGTGCCATATGAATAATGAGTAATAGTGGCTGCCCTGCCTAAAGATGTCTGTCGTAGGGACAAATGAAAACATGGGCTGTCCAGCATGGACGTTTACACACACACACACTGGACATAATTTATACCCAGTGGCCAAGTAATCAAATTTGCAATTGTAACTGTACAGACAGAGGTGTCATTATGCGACTCTAGACTGACTGATTTTTCTCACTGTCCCCAGCCTCTCCAGTGGGACTGAAGCCGCCAGTCCCACCAGTCAGTGGAACTCTGGGAGAGAAGAAGGGCCCTGTCACCATGGCGCCTGTCAACGTGGACCCTGAGAGCAAGCCAGGCGAGTTCGTCCTAAAGAGCCTGTTTGCCAACTTCACCTTGCTCTCGGAGCGCAAGATTCGCATTATCATGGCTGAACCCCTGGTGAGTGACTTAGCATGGATTTCTCTTCTGGTTTGAGAACATTGAGTGGTTTCTGTTTTCCAGCTACGTGGTGCAGTTTGCATTACTCAGTTTTGTCTTTGTTGTGGTTTCTACAGGCTCAGAGTTAGAAGTTGCGATTTGATCTGCAGCACACTTTCTGAACGATAATGCAAAAGATGAAACTACCATCTTTACTAACAAGTTTCGATAGATACAATTTCCGAAACACACCCAGGAAGTCCTTGTGTGTTTGATACATGGTAAGCAGTATTCATACCGCGGTGACAGATCTGCACGGTGCTCACCTCGCTGCCCTATGGCTTGGTCAGCCCCTGGTTCTGTTCTGAGAAAGAAACGGAGCCAAAAATCTTGTGGTTGCGTGGCTTCTGCTCGTGTCACATTCAACCATTCTCTGACTGGTTGTGCATTAGACACACTACATTCATGTTTGAATGTGTTTGATCTTTGACTGCAGCGGCAGAGCGGATAGTGTGAGCGGTGCCGCTCAAGGTGAAGAGTCACCGCTCAGTGCCCAACACATGTGACACTTAGCTCAGCACATGTGAACTCATGTGAGAGCAGCCTTGGCTTTTTATTTTAATTCTTATATAATATAATATTTGTAATGTTTTGTGGAGTTGTTTTGTTTTTGTTTTGTTTTTGTTTTGTCCTCCCCGTGTCTGTATGGGTATCCTCTGGGTACTCCAGTTTACCCACCCACAAACAAAACATGTGCCTCAGGCTAATCACTCCTGCCATTGCCCACTAGACAGAAGACATAGAGTAGGTCCTTGAGCGTTGATGTGTGTGATTGCATGTACGTGTGTGCCCCTCATAGTGAGGATGGGTTAAATGCAGAGAATGAATTTCTCGATGGGGCTTGTCCTTTCTTTCCTCTCTCATCGAAACCGAAGAGCGGTTTGCCAATGTTGGTGTCCTGAATGTACACATTGTCAGCGACTCTTAGTATATAATCTCATTACAATATTACAAATCCTCTGGCCCTCAAACTATGCCAGTTATGTTTATGTAAGGATCCTCACATTAATGTCTGAAACAGCATTAGCCCTGAAGTCTTTGACCAAACTTCAAAATTCTGTTGTGAATGATAAAGGCAACTGTGACAGATTCAGGCAATGCGATGTCCTTTCCTTGGCTGACGTCTGCTCTTTGATTGTAGTAGCTTGTATGAGTGTAGCTCAACCTGAAGGTGAACACTTGACTGTATAAACCTCTCTTTTGGATAGCACCGGTGCCTCACAGCAACAAGGTTGTGGGTTTCCTCCGGGTGTTCAGGTTTCCCCCACCCACAAAACTATGTACGTTAGGTCAATCACTCCTGCCGTTGCCCCTGACCAAGGCAAGGTGGAATATCTGCAGTTGGTCCACGGGAGCTGCTGTGTTTGCATGTGTGTGCTACCCACTGCTCCTCATTGAGGATGGGTAAGAATGCAGAGAATTCATTTCCCTACGGGGATCAATAAAGTACCCTTCTTTCTTCTTCTCTTCTCGTATTAAGTGTTAGTTAAGCTCACTGTGGATACAATACACTGTTTTCGCTCTGTTTTCATCTCACAGGAAAAGCCACTTAACAAATCCCTGCAGAGAGGAGAGGACCCACAGTTTGACCAGGTCAGTGTACCTGACATGGAATTCCTTTTCCCTCTCATTGAAATCTGATCCCACATATTTGGCTTTTAGTCTCTGATGGCAAGGGGTTTAACCTCTCAGTCTCTCTCCTTTTCCTTCTCTTGCTCTCTCTTCCGCTTTTCATATTTGCAGCTGATCAGCAGTATGAGCTCTTTAGCAGAGTATTGCCTGCCATCCATCCTGCGGACGCTGTTTGACTGGTACAAGCGGCAGAACGGCCTGGAGGATGAGTCCCACGAATACAGACCCAGAGCCAACACTAAGTCAAAAAAGTGAGACAACAGCATGCATGCATGCAAGAGCTCTTCTGCACCTGATTTCAAATACATCTGTTAAATTGTTTTAATTCTAACTTCTAATTTAGAATAAAAACAATAGACACAACAAAATGGGCAGAATACTTTACATAATCTACAATCATTGAAGTGTTACAACGTATAACCAAATAAAATTGTTGTAAAATTGTAACCTCAGCTAATTGCACACTGAGCACACATACGGTCCATATAGTTAAACAGAAGCTGTAAAATGTTGGTTCATTCATGGAAAATTTGCCAAAACAAGATTCTTGCACATAATCATATACATCCAAAAATCCCCAAGTGCAGCAATACGGTCCCGGAACCCAAGCTTGATCAGCGCTGGTAATAGCAGTCATGATAAATAATGTCTGTCTGTCTGTCTGTCTGTCTGTCTCTTGCAGTGACGAACAACAGAAGGACTATTTATTGGAGAGGAGGGATCTGGCAATAGACTTCATTTTCTCCCTTGTGCTCATAGAAGTTCTGAAGCAGGTGAATATGACTCTTTTGAGACTGAATAATTCATCTTCAAAGAGTCACTTAAACAAAGGGACAACAGTAAAGCACAGTTACTCGATGTCTGACAGCAGACTGCACAATACTATTAAAGCAACCACTATGAAAAAAAGAATAGATTTTATACTTTCTCATTAAGCTTCAATTTTAATTTTAATTTTGAATTACGTCATTTTAATTGAATGTTGAAATCCATCAATACAGTCTGTATAATTATGGAAACTACTTTGCTCCACCCAGATCCCCCTTCACCCCCTTCTGGATGGTCTAATCCAGGAAGTTATCAACTTGGCCTTCAAGCACTTCAAATACAAGGAAGGGTAAGAATGTTGATTTTCACTGCACCAACACTGTCTCACCCGTCGCAGCACATTCACTCACAGTCCATCCACACTGCAGTTGTTCTACATACAGTATGTACGAAACCGTGTGTGTAACGCCTCTTTTTGTGTTCACGTCCTAGGTATCTGGGACCCAACACGGGCAATATGCACATTGTGGCTGATCTCTATGCTGAAGTTGTTGGAGTTGTAGCTCAGTCCAGGTAAGCTTCTTTTAATTGAGCAAAGTAAAAGATGATTCATCTAGTCATTATGTACACAAGGTGCTATAAATAGGTAAAAAAATTCTTTGACAGTGGTTTTATATACATCATCCAAGTCCTAGTATGTTGATTGTTTGTCAGGTTGGAAAGCTGAAAGTGTGTCAGTCTCTATCTGTTCTCCTCTTGAGCCCGTTTGGAGGAGAAACTGTACTTACAATTTGCTCCTTTGTCCTAAGGACACAAAGAATAATGAATGTCCTTGTACCCGTGTGTCTGTGTGTGCCTGTTTGGGTACATGCGTCTGTGTGTTAACGTACGAGCGGTAAATATACAGTATGTGTACGAAAACCCCAGTGTGTGATGATGGCAGTGGAGGGTAATGACTCCACAGATGGCAGTCTTTTGTCTGTGTAATGCTGCGTATGATGAGAGATGAGCACTGCCCCTTTCAAGCAGGTTATTACAGAGTAAGAGGTGATGTGGGTTCACAGAGCTGCTCTGTCACTTCTGACACACACACAGACTAATCCAGTGAATGTAGGCAGTCCAGACTCTGGATTATGGCCCTTTTTCATTTGAGCAAGATGTTTAACGTTCATTTAAAACACTTTTATTCAGTTTTTGCTTCGTGAAGTGTGGCTCAGTGAGTGTTTATGTGTATATTTGCATGCAGAGGATTGCTCACTCCTCCACTTACAGTACTTCACTCTTGTGGCAACCCCTGTCAGGAATGAAAAAGCACACGCAGAAACGCAGACGCCCAGGCGCAAGTGCACGCAAATACACATTCCCTCCATATCACCCCTCCAGATGCCATTCTAAATATAACACTGCTGTAGATTGCTGTCGGTACACCCTATCACACACATGCACCTACGCAAGTGCTTCATATACATACAAATGGTTAATATTTTTCTATGCGTCCGTGTGTGTTTGGGGTCTGAAGTGTTATTGACTGAGAGTTCTGTGAAGAAATCATGTACCCATTAAAAGTTTTCAGGTTGACATTAAAAGCAATGACAGATAAACAGAAAAAACGTTTTGTTTTACCAATTAAAATCAACACAACACTCATCTGTAAATTTAAATATATGCAAACATCGTTAGGAGCATACATGGAAATGCTGTGTGCATCACGTGGTTTTGGCATGGTGCAATCTGCTCCCTTCCCTACCTTTGTAGTCCTGTCTGGAAAGCACAGAGCAGCTGTATAGCACCTTACTGTAACACCTATAAATTACTCAAGGGAGTTGAGCGATTCTTTAAATCCATACGCGATTGTCATTGGCAGGTTCCCAGCAGTGAGGAAGAAGTTCATTTCCGAGCTGAAGGAGCTGAGACAGAAGGAGCAGAGCCCCTATGTCATCCAGTCCACCATCAGCCTCATCATGGGACTCAAGTTTTTCCGTATCAAAATGTACCCAGTGGAAGACTTTGAAGCCTCCTTTCAGTTCATGCAGGTAGACTGGGCTGACTGAGTCACTGAGTACAATCACGTCATATGGTGGTGGAATTTGGAGTGAAATGCTTCGTCTAAAGGCCATTTGGTAGCAGCTTTCCCCAAAGCAGATCACAGATTCAACCAGTGAGCGAACCATTTCATTTTCCATATTGTATGTCACTGAATCTGTTTCTCTCTATCTTTAGGAGTGTGCTCAGTATTTCTTGGAAGTGAAGGATAAAGACATTAAACACTCATTAGCTGGACTCTTTGTGGAGATACTTGTTCCTGTAGCTGCTGTAAGTGTCTTATTGTCTTCCCTTGTGCTGTTGAAACTGATGTGATGTCATCATACCATGTGCACTGAGCATTGTTTGTTTGTTCTGCTTCTCTGTATCATTCAAACCCGTTTCGAAGCCCAAATTTTTTGTTATTTCCCGACTTTTGTGGTGACAGATTGAAAAAGTCTGGAGTAGGCCTCTCAAAATAACGCCGTGATTTCGATGAATTAATTCTAGACAAACTAACGCGTTGGAAAAATTAGCGCATTTCAGTGGCTTTGTAAACAATGATGGGAGCAGACAGAAAAACATTGCTTGGCCCTGCGAATGGAAAATATACATTCAAAAAACGACCAGATGGTAGATAGTATCAACAACAGTTCACAGTCTGCCCGTCCACTCATTGATCAGGACGGGATTCTCATTCTGAGCGTCACAGAGTCTTCACAAACATTATGTCCAATGTTTTCTGACGTGAATGTATGACGGCGCATTATTTGAGATTATAAAGTCCCAAATTAGCGAGAAAAAAAACACCGAAAAATAGTGTCATTCCATTCACACACACACACACACATACACACGCCACTGAAAGCAGGCGCACAATAAAAAACCTGATCAGATGTACGTGAGAGGTAATAGGTGCTTTCAGTGCTGTGTGTGTGTGAATGGCATTTTTTCACGTTATAATTTCAAAATTAACACGTGATATGAATGAGACATGAAGTAGTTTAGTGAGATCAGTGCCCATTTGGTGTCCTAGACAAACCTCCCGAGCCCCCCGTGGAGGAAAGTGGTCGCCTTATTTCACTTACACAGATATTTATTGGTTGAATGAGATGATTTGGCCTTTAGCGTCAGTCATTCTGGAACACATTTACCTCTGGTCATCCGGATGTAATGGAAAACGTTACTAACTTCTGTATCACCATTCCCTCTCCAGTCTGTGAAGAACGAGGTGAACGTCCCGTGTCTACGAAATTTTGTAGAGAGTCTGTACGACACGACACTGGACCTGTCTTCTCGGAAGAAACACTCTCTGGTCAGTGTCTCCCTTTGTTCTGTTTCTCCACCGCTCACCTCGCCTCATTTCTCCTCCATTACCAGCAATTGGTGATAGCACTTACGATAAGTCTCCAACACGTGAGCTTTTATTTCTCCATGGAAAAGGAGACCGGAGTGCAGTTTAAGCTGAGCAATACAGAGTACTTTTTGAAGTAGTGCCTGATGGGCAATATCATCTCATAGCAGGGAGGGGAATCAGCAGATTAGCCCTGTCTGTCTTATTAAGACAGTGGTCTCACATCAACCAACATGCAGTAAAGTGGCACTATTTAATAGTCTGGTCTGGAACAAAGTTTACCTGTCTCATTACTTGGAAGTTTTAACTGTGGCTCCCTCAGTAACAGGCAAGAAACATTGAGACTGGGTCAATTAAATTATTTCCCGACAAGTAGAAAGTTTCCCACCAAACAAATCAGGAAGAATTGAGCGTTCTGCTAAAAAGTTTTCTACAACTGTGAAAATCCCTTTTGTTTTCACGTACTCAATACAGTGATTAAGGCGTGTATTTAAAGAAACTGATTTACAATGGCTTCATTTAGGTCTGTTACTTGAGCAGACATGGACGCGTGGCCATTTGAGGTGCATCAAGGCGTACACATGGCGTTTGGAAAGGCAATTTATTGTCTCAGTCTGAGTGTAATCAAAGTTTTAAAACACACATGGACATACCGATGGAATTTGAACTTCTTTTCCAAGCTCTGGAATGTTTACAGAAAAATAATGAAATATCGAGAAAAAGTTTGGGAAAGTTGTGGAATTTCCAACAGTTTTTGCTTTGAAGAGGAAGAAAAGAAGAATTTCTTCAATATCATAAAAATATACAGGAAAATATACATTATGACACATGACGTGCTGGGTGTTTGTTGAAGTGTGTTTTCATCACATTGCATGCGCACTTACTACATGGTGGTTGTAAATGTTTCTTTCCAAGTCGGCCCACATGGAAAATGAATTTGTTTTTGGATCAAACTGCATGTAGAATCCCAGTACGAAAGAAACAACACATTTCAGCTTCAGTTTCATGGGAACGTGATGACAACTTTGGAGTATATCAGCGTGGCAGACCAAAGAGTCGCTTGCTGTATTCATTGTTTTGTGAGTCTGCTGTGTTGGATTATTTTTGGCTACTGGTGACGAGCTATTTATGATATGAGCACGAGTTCCCCTGCTGTGTCAGAGTCCTACGACCTCAGGGCTCCACATGTCGCTTGGCCTGCCCGCATGCTTCCGACAGATTCTCTAAACACGCCATAGCCGCTCACGCATTCAAGACTCGACGACTCCACTCAGGACACATGGCAGTTCACACACGCGTTTCTCAACGAATCACACAGGGTCGTGCATACAGGCAGTAGCCGCCCAGGTCAGAGGCAGGCCAGAGCAGAGTGATCAAAAATGAAAGGAATGACAGTAATGTTCTGTATTTCTCCAGCTGTTTACATTCTGAATCCCAACTGATGACATGACAGGATGTTAGATGAGAGAGAAACGGGAAAGAGACAGATAAGAAATACCTGCTATGCATTCCTTGAATGTGGCACTTCTAAAGACACTCATGACAAGGGCGTACCTGGACTCACGCTTACCATTAACCTGCTTTTCATTTTAAAGAATGATCTGCATGCATGATCTGTGAAATGCCTGTACAGCATGTTTAAATGGGAGTGAAGATGAAAGGACAGATTATTCAACCAACCGAGTTCACATTCTTGTACACGAGCTTCTGTCTGTCTGTCTGTCCGTATAGCCGCGGCCCTTTGTTGACTTTATTATTAAACTGGGAGAGTGGGATGTGGATGATTAAAAAGCAGGTTAATGGGGGATTTATATAATCTAGTCATTTGGTTATTAATTACAAAGGGAAGCATTTGTTCCTGTTGGAACAAGTGATGCTCTGATTCATCTTCAATGGCCTCTTTAAAATTGTAACATTTTAGAGCAGGTGATTTTTACAGCCCAGATTTTTCTGGAAATGCATTTGTAGTACTTTAGGAATAGTACCCTTGATAGGGAATTGTCCCCAGAACAAACCTTTACATTGTAATATGCTGCAGAAGTAACTAAGAATCTGAATCTGAATCACTGGCGGATAATGGCATGGACAAGTTGGTGTGCTCATCTTCCATTGCTACGTCAGTGATGTCATGTCACTGTATTGGGCATTTAACTGTGTCAAATGGGCACCCTGTACTGACTTCCTTTTATTGTATAGCTTAAGGCTCCAACATACTCGTATAGCATACATGAGTATACCATACAAGTAAACTGTAGGACTGTACACCACCACCCTTCCAGTGACAGCAGCTGGAGGAGAGCTTTACTAATGCTGAAGTTCAACAAATCATACCCGAGGTCCACAAGGTTGTCTCCGTGACAAATCTTTGTATGACGACATCATTGATTTAGGGCATAAATGAGGGTGTGACTTTCTTTGTATGTTTCTTGAATGAAATCTTTTTTTTTCCTTAAATGTCCTCTTGTCCTCCCTGCACCAGGCTCTGTATCCTCTGGTGACGTGCCTGCTTTGCGTCAGTCAGAAGCAGTTCTTCCTCAGCCGTTGGCACATATTTCTCAACAATTGCCTCTCAAACCTCAAGGTCAGTCCTTCAGCTTTTTCCAAATGAAAATGATGCGATTGAAATAGCCTTCGTCTTTGCAAGTTGAGTAGGTCGTACATGCAAATTGCTCTGTATTTTTGTGGATATGACTTCACACTACACAAATTAAAGATAAAAACAACAACATGGTTGTGGAGAGTTTTGTGTCTTGAACTGTCTGAATTCATATGAGCATGTGTGTCTGTGCGTGCGCGCGTGTGTATGTTTGTGCAGAATAAAGACCCAAAGATGGCACGTGTGGCTCTGGAATCACTCTACCGCCTCCTCTGGGTCTACATGATCCGCATAAAGTGCGAGAGCAACACCGGAACACAAAGGTAAAGCATCAGCGTCATCATTGTTGTGCTACCTCTACATGATCTATGGTCTGGGTACTCACGACCTCTGACCCATGCCAGTGCCATTGTTATTGCTTCTCCAAATTAATTTCCCTTGAATCCTGCTGCTTCTTGTTGCACCTACGATAAGAGACAGTAATTATATACAGTTTGCAAATTCTGAATTCAGGAATTTATTCATTCATTCAGTCACAGTCGTTGGCAGCGATGAAGTTGCCTCTGTCTCAAACATACTTTTAAAGTCATTTGTAATCTCAAGCAGTTGATCTCCTTCGAGCACGGACATGGTCGATTCACTTGGTATGTTCACAAGTGGCTCGCCGATCAGTTCCTTCGCAGTTCATGGGTCTTTTGTGGTTGGGAAGCAAATAAAACACCTGCAGACTCTGATAGTCAATAAAATGGAAATATAATAACTTATTTATTCTTTATGTGCCGCATGGTATCGATTTCTGTGCGGCCCGGTGATTGGGGACCGCTGCTATATCAATTCATGATTTTTACCACTTTGTTTCAGCACAATTTTAATGTTTCCTTTGTCTCCTCTTTCCTCCCCCAGCCGCCTGACGTCTATCACTTCCACTCTGTTCCCCAAAGGCAGCCGTAGTGTTGTGCCCAGAGACATGCCCCTCAATATTTTTGTCAAGATCATCCAGTTTATTGCACAGGTGTGTGTTAATGTAATTGGGTGCAAACACTCTTTCAGCAGCTTGTATAACTGAAGCAATCAAAGTACTGTCATTGAAATACATCACTTTTGAAACAATCATATATCCAAAGACCAGACAGACTTATAAAACGTACAGACAACAAAATATATAATAATACAGTGTAAGTCTGTTCCTTCTGTCAGTTTTACCCTCTCTCCGCAGACTAGGATATGCACCACATCACACATATCTAGTCAATGTGGGACATAGGACCAGCAATTCAGGGTCAACTACCATATTCCAAACTTTTTATCAAAAATAATTGCGACCTTTAATATTATTTCTGCACCTATTCCCACTGTTTTATTATTGAATTCTAGAGGCTGTGTAACTCAGAAATCACATTATCTCGGTGCAATTTATCAATGCATGTGCATAGAATGTTTTTGTCCCTATACAAACTGTATAATTGAGTCTATTTGTGTAAATGATGTCTTCAGTTAAAATGTATAATAAAACTGATCCCTCTACCGTATGTACTAGTGAGGACAGCTTATGCTGTCTGTGTCACTCTACATTAATTCGTTCACCCTCTAAGAGCGAGCTGTTTATTCTCTGTTCAGGAGAGGCTGGATTTTGCCATGAAGGAGATCATATTTGACCTGCTGAGTGTTGGAAAACCTGCCAAAGCCTTCAGTCTCAATCCAGAGGTAAAGAAGGCAGACACTGACTTGTAGTTAGCATGCGCACATACACACGGTGTATCCCCAGGCATGATTCAGAACAAGACTGAACATTCTGGATTTTATTTGTATTCCTCAGGCGGGGGAAGAGCAGACACTCTCTGGTGTTGTTGACTCAACTTTTCAGCTTTGATGCACTTGGCATTGTTGAGTAACAAATCATAGACAATGAAGTTATGCCATTAAAACGATTAGAATACTTACACATGACACGCGCTTTTACCAAATAAGGCAGCTACTTTTTAGTTTATTATGGAATGGTTATTTATATTTTTGCTCCGTCATTTATATTCATGTGTCTTATGTATATAGGTGCAAGCACTGTCTGAAGTACAACCATATATCTAATAAGTACACTTCACGTCCGCTGTACTGAGGCTGGTTTACTTCTGGTTTGTTGCAGCGGATGAACATCGGTCTGCGAGCGTTCCTTGTGATAGCAGATGCTCTGCAACAGAAGGATGGAGAACCTCCCATGCCCAACACGGGAGCCACCCTGCCCTCTGGAAACTCTCTGAAGAAGAAGAAGACCTACCTCAGCAAGACCCTTACTGAAGAGGAGGCCAAGCTGATTGGTACGTGTGGGTTATGCTTGGGCTCTCCATGTGAATGTATTTACACTAACGTCTTACACGTTGCTCTGTTCTCCACAGGCATGTCATTGTACTACTCCCAAGTGCGAAAAGCACTGGACAACATCCTGAGACACTTGGACAAGGAGGTTGGCCGTTGCATGATGCTTACCAGTGTCCAGATGCTCAACAAAGAACCGGAGGACATGATCACGTATGTAAACAACACTGTCCTCTAGCTCTTTCAGAGTTGAAGTAATTTCTAATTCTAATCAAACTAAAATGCGGACGAGTCTGTGCTCACCTTTGAAGGCCTGAAAACTATGTCAACTAGATTCCAGCTCAGCTCATTTTCCAGTTGATTTTCATGAATTCTAAATTCTAAATGAGAATGTATCTATTGTCCCATTCCATCACTGACAGCGGCGAAAGGAAACCGAAAATCGACCTCTTCAGGACGTGCGTGGCAGCCATTCCTCGGATCCTTCCCGATGGCATGTCTAAGCCGGAGCTCATAGACCTGCTGTCACGGTGAGTTGATCCTTACGCTTCTCTCAAGTCTGTGATGATGAGTGGTTTGACATTGCATTTGACACTGAGATTTGATTCCTGTTTAGATTTTGTGTCAGAACCCTTTAAATAAAACACAGTGAAGAGATTTCTATAAGTGAGGTCCTATAAACTCGTAAAGTAAAATCTTTTTCATTCGTCTGCCTTAATCTGTTTCCAACCCTCAGGCTGACAATGCACATGGACGACGAGCTTCGTCTGATTTCCCAGAACTCACTGCAGAGCCTTCTTCTTGATTTCTCAGACTGGAGGGAAGATGTCCTCTTCGGTTACACACACTTCCTTCTGAGAGAAGTAAGCACGCGGGGGCTCGAATGAACAGTAACTGTAACATGTAACAGTGAGCAGTTTACCGTGCACTGTGTGATGCAGTAGACAAATGCAAAATATATGGTTTTATAATATCCGGGTCAAACTGAGACTCCAGAGTGGAAACAAGTCATTAATTCTGTCTTAAAGTAGGTTGCTACACTAGCACTTTTCTGCTTTGCCGTGTACTTAAAGCATAATGATTTATAAATCATGAACTTGAATGCCCTGTTGGACACAATGTAGAGGATAAAAACCAAAAACAAGTATGAAATAGTCCCCTTGATTACCACTTTCCTCTGTTTACAATCTAAGACCAGCATAGAACAAGCACTTTATTCACAAATTTTGTGATCATGTTGGAGTCCTTACAGTGGCAACAATAAACCCTAGAGGCAAGATAACACATTGCAAGACAAACGGGAAAACAAAAGTCATCTTCCTCATCAAGTGGGAATCCCCAGTTTTGCAGGATTTCTTGCTCTTGTGACAGCAGTGATGTGATGTCACTAACTGAGAATCACAAACAAACTAACATGATAAGATGCACCCTTAATCTTTGGTGCGGTTGCAGTGTTGATTTTTCCAGGCATGACAGATCATGCACAACTTATGACAGTTTAGTGAGAAGAGATGCGTGTGAAAACAATCGGTCAATGATTTTTATAACTCCATAGATAATTGGTGCTAATTGCTGTTTTGGGTCAAATTAAGGATAAAAGAACGTACACCACTATGTGACTGTTTTATTGTCTCTCTCCAAACCACTCCAGGTGCAGGACACGCATCAGGGTCTTCAGGATGCATCCGTCAAGCTCCTCCTCCAGCTGTTAACACAGTGGAGGTTAGCCCTGCAGCTCCAGGGGAAGATGCGAGGTGGAACTGAGGTTTGTACAGCACAGCATTGACATTTAAAACATAATGCTACAGACATTTTTCTTAGTGTCACTGGTCAAATCAGGCATATTTGAAATGATATTGATGACCTCGTGGGGAGTGTTACAACTTTTTCTGTTTAGAGTCCAAATATGGGATAAAGACCAACCTCTCTTTAACACCATCTGTGGACTGTCGAGTTGCTGCTTGATCTCAGTGATCATTGGCAGTCATGACATATGCTGAAGAGCCTTCTATTTATATCCATAACACATAATTCTGTGCTTTGTACTGACTATAATTATATGTGGTGGCAGCTGTCCAGGATATGCCGATGTAGTCATGTTGTTATATCCTACTGATCTGTTCTGTGTTCCTGCTTCACTTGTTGTCTATTGACATTGACATTAATAGACTAAGGACAGAATTCCCAGTCTTTTAGGCAAAGCAAGATTATTTATATAGCAGTCAGACACAAATATTGCATCTGGACCTCTACGATTTAGATATTATCAAGTCCAAAAATACATTTTGGGACTTGGAGCTACATTTATCCAGACTTAGCTTGGTGCCTGTTAGGGCCACAAATATGCAACCTGCTACCACCGTCATCTAGTCGAAGTTGTGCTGATTCGTTCAGGGAGTCACGTTATAAAAATCACACACAAAAATGTATATTAGGGAGAAATGTTTGTCCTTAACAGATGTGTCCGTGTTGTTAGTGTTATCATTGTTGCTGTGTGGCTTGTAATCCCTTTTGTTTGTCTGCCTTCTCCATCAGACCAGCCCCAGACTGCCAGAGCGAAGCCCTCACTGCTCAGTGCTCCATGCGGTGGAGGGACTGGCTCTGCTGCTGCTCTGTTCCTGTCAGATCAGCACAAGGAAGCTGGCTGTCGGCGTTTTAAGAGAAATACGCTGCCTCTTCACAGCTCTGGGACATGCTGAGGTGCAGGGAAATTGCTTATTATTAATTATCACCAATGATAGTGACAAGAGAACACCAGCCTGTCTCACTATTAAAACACCAAAGACCGTTGACACGCACACACACAGCAATTACATAGACAAAAGTGTTATTGCAGACAGGCTAGCTCAGTGTTATATATTTCACATAGTACTGTAAATTACCAGCATTTATCAGGCAGCTGGTGTTAAAGTGCTGTTTTTGTAATGATGAAGGATGAAAATAGGAAAGGCATCTGACTGTGGCATTATACAGCCCATGGATTTCTTCACATTGTATGAAAAAAAATAGCTGTTTCTATGTATTCCTTTCCCACCAGGATGATGACAAACCCATGATAGAGATCATGGACCAGCTCAGCCCTGCTGTAATGGACAGCTTTGTCCATGTAGCAGTCTCTGACTCGGTGAGCATCTTTAGTGACATTGCTGCGGATTAGTTATTTTTATTTCCTGGTATTGTCACTTCTTTTATTGACATGTATCCTTGTTACCCTCCCGACACGTAGGCCACCTTGCCACTGAGCCACCATGTTGATCTCCAGTGGCTGGTGGAGTGGACGGCTCGGCTGGTGAGCAGCTCCTACGATGTGAAGAGCCCCAGCCACGTCTGGATCTTTGCCCAGTGTGTGAAGGACCCGTGGGTGTTGTGCCTGCACAGCTTTTTGCGGCAGGAGCACCTCCCCAAACATTGTCCCACCGCCCTGGGCTACGCCTGGCCCTATGCTTTCACCCGTCTCCAGTTGCTACTACCACTTGTTGACCCCAAGTAGGAGAGCACACATTGCATTTAATACATTTAGACATTAAATTGTCACTTAAATAGAATCTCCTCTTTGACAGTGAACATAAAAGGACGATCAGCTGAAATTTCTAAATCACAACAAATGATTAATTGCATTAATTGATAAAGATTTAAATATCTGTCTATCTGCCTGTTCTCCATTTTTGTCCACCAACAGCAGCCCAGTGAATGCCAAGAAAACCAGCACAGCAGGCTCCAGTGACAGCTACATCTCACTGTGGCGCAACTACCTGATTCTATGTCTGGGTGTAGCCAAACCCAGCATCATGTCCCCTGGTCACCTACGAGCTTCCACCCCAGAGATCACTGCCACCACACCCGATGGCAGCGTCACATACGACAACAAGGTACAAGAGGAAAGGCTTTTTAAAAAAGTCCAAAAATAAATGGATCCAGACATAAATTATTTGATTGTTATTGGAATTGCAGAAAATATAGAGAAACAAGAAAGAACATGGAGAGCAAACCTCTGCCAAAGCCAAACCTTCTCATAACACCCCAAACTGCTTTTCTTGTTAGATCCTTGACCTGGAATACCTGTCAGTAGTAATTTGAATGATATCTCCATGTTTATTAGTATAGGAATGGAAATGGATAACTGGATGGCGGCAGAAATGTTGTGGATCGAGCTCTGTAGCCATTGAAGATACATTGAAACTGTGCATTTATTGCCCTTCCAAGCTATCTCTGAATAAATAACTGTTGAAAATGCGTGCATCTTACAACCAGATCCAAAATGAAGCAATCCAGAGCCAATGGTAGAGAGTGTTTGGGCTTGAAGACTGGCTGTACCCACTGTTTTAACACAGCACAAGCAGTCTGAAGAGTTGTCGACAGCATAATTTATGATAAATGTGTAATATCCTGAAAAGTATGATCCAGTTGTGCCTCACAATCTACAATTATGGTCCTTTGTCCACAAACCACCTCTCTACAAAATTTCATAAAAATCTCTCAGTGAGCCTTTGAGTAAACACTGAGTGCTTACCAATGATCGTGGCAATAGTTCAGTTCTGATCCGTGTGTGTGTGTGCTTTTATTGTGCAGGTGATAGGCACTCCCTCAGTAGCCTGGCTTTTAAAACAGCTAGTACCACTGATGAGAGCTGAGAGTTTGGAGATCACGGAGTCTTTGGTGTTGGGATTTGGATGCACAAATGCCTTGGTGTTCAGGTATGTGAATAACAACACACATAGGAGAACACGCTCAGTGCACTTCATACAGTATTGGAGACATCTTGACAAGACAAGCAGAATGTCCACAAAACGTTTTTGTTTTTACCAGCAAAAAATATCAGGGATGAGATGATTTGTCTATCATACTTTGCTCGGGTGAGAGATTTAAATTTGGTAGGTAATAAGTTAAAGGCTGAATGGTGGGACTGAAACTAGATCGATGAATACAGAATGGATGATGTGCTAAACGTGTACCTTATCTCTGAGACAGACATGATTCACGATTCATGTGACTTTTTAACGCTCCCCTCTTCCATTATTTATTCCCATCCGTCAGTACGTTCCCTCTATGACTGAGATGAGCTGCATAGCACTCTGACATGTTGAGCAGATAAAAACTGTCACTGGTGTACAAAAGGAATTCTTTAACGGTGAGGGACGTATCACATTTTCAAAGGACAAAGGTCCCATTGTTAAAGAGGAGGTATTTCATTTTTGAAGAGAGGATCTATTTTTATACTGAAATGGTGTCTAAAAGGAGGTCATTGTTATCAAAGACATCAGGCGGCTCCCCAGACAAATTTGTCTAACATTACAGTTTTCATGATTACTATTTTTGACATTCAGCAGGTCTTAAGAGAGGCATGTGCCATGAAACATTTCTTTCTCAGTCAGACTGTCGTCACTGCTCACGGAGATGAGATCATCAGTGACATTTAACATTCATCAGTTAAACGATCAATATTATTTTTAATCTTCTCCTTTCATGAATGTCTTTTTAGAGAGCTTGTTGAGGAACTCCATCCATTGATGAAGGAAGCATTGGAACGAAGGCCAGAGGTAAGATGCACACACACACACACACACAGAAAGAGAAGTGAGGAGGAGTCCATGACAGTACTGAAATAAAACTTTATTGAACCCAGACATCACAATAAACTCTTAATGAGGTTAAAGACAATGAGTTGAAGATGTATTTGTGGTTGTCAGGTCAGGGGCAGAGCAGGAGGGAATGTGCTGAAAATTATCATAGGAATGTACCATTAATATAGAACTAAATGTTTTTCCCTCCCCAAAGCAATTAAGTAAAGTGATGTCCATATTAAGAAGTTGAATAAAATCCTATTGCTTCTGTTAAGTTTGTTAATAGAAAAAGAATCACAGGACACAGCTAGATTGTAAAAAAAAAAAAAAAAAAAATCTGTTACACGGTTTTAAAATGCACAACTGTTGACATTTCCCAATATTGCTGTTAGTTGAATGTCTTTCCGCTGTTCCACAGAACAAGAAACGCAGAGAGCGAAGAGACCTGCTCAGGCTGCAGCTGCTGAGGATCTTTGAACTGTTGGCTAATGCAGGAGTTATCAGCGACAGGTGATATTCATTTATCCAGTCAATGCCCTCAATAGCCTTTAGTTTCTCAGTCGATACTTGGAACTTGCACGGTTGACCTGGCAGCACAGTGATTCGCTTTCTGTGTACACACAATAGCACTGCGTGCACTTAAACTGAAGTACTGCTTGCCCTGCATCATCCTATCAGCATTTATCAAGCTCTTACTCTCCAATCTAAAGGGGTTCCCTGAATGTTTCCCATCTTAACCGAATCTCTGTAATTCATAAAATCATTTTTCCATCTGCTCTACAGCACCAATGGGGCACTGGAGCGTGATTCCTTGGCACTGGGTGCATTGTTCCTTGAATACGTTGACCTGACCAGGATGCTGTTGGAGGCCGAGAATGAGAAGGAGCTGGATGTGCTCAAAGACATTAGAGCCCATTTTAGCGGCATGGTGGCCAATCTCATCCAGTGTGTTCCCGGTAAATGACTACAGTCATAATATATGCAGCAGCTCCATTTGAACTTGAATCTTCCTGCAGAAATCTGTATTGCATCTTGATTTTGTGTCTCCCTCTTCCTCACACTCAATATTTCTGCAGTCCACCACAGAAGGTTTCTCTTCCCTCAACAATCTCTGCGGCACCATCTCTTCATCCTCTTCAGCCAATGGGCTGGTCCCTTCAGTGTCATGTTCACACCTCTTGACCGCTACAGTGACCGCAACCACCAGATCACTCGGTACCAGTACTGTGCCCTCAAGGTAACGCGATCGCAAGACCTACTGCACGGCATCTTTAATGCTTATTCTTTAATGCATAAGATTCTTCAGTGTTTTTGTCGTTCATCTCCTAGGCCATGTCAGCAGTGCTGTGTTGCGGTCCGGTGTTTGACAATGTGGGACTTTCTACTGACGGATATCTTTACAAATGGTTGGACAACATCTTGGCATGCCACGACTTGCGGGTAGGTCACCTCTGGGACAAATTGGTGCCTTTAATCTATTGTACAGAAACGAACAAAATATGTATGTTATTGCGGCTTTTACTCTCGTCCCTAACTGTCCCCACACAGTTTCCCTTCTGTTGCTCCCTTCTTGCTATTTGCCATAGTGTATGTGGGTTTGACCTCCAACGTGATAATGTGCGTTGTCCTAGGTGCATCGTTTGGGTTGTGAGGTGGTGATCCTGCTCTTGGAACTGAATCCAGACCAAAGCAACCTGTTCAACTGGGCTGTGGATCGCTGCTTCACTGGATCTTACCAGCTGGCATCAGGGTGCTTCAAGGCCATCGCAACTGTCTGTGGCAACAGGTACTGATCCATTCTGTTAAACTTCTGACTTTGTGGTGACACCCCACAGAATTATTACTTCCCCATAAGATACACAAATTAGGGAATTGTTATTATTCTAAGTTGAAGTGACATTGATTTTTTTTCTTCTGTCTGCCATCGGATATTTGTGTGGGTTGAGACGTTTTATGTTGAGTGTGAAATTTACATGGCTGGTTTTGTAATAAGTTTATTAGCATTTCATTGTTGTTGCTCTATACAGCTTCCATCTTCCTTTAATGTTCTTTTGAGTTAAGCACCAACAATTATTCACCATTTTGTATATTTTTTGCCAGGAATTACCCATGTGACCTAGTGACCTTGCTTAATCTGGTGTTGTTCAAGGCGTCTGACACCAGCAGGGAAATCTATGAGATCTCCATGCAGTTGATGCAGGTACACACGCATGCAAAGAAAACAGGAAATAAAATAGAAGGGTGAAGAGATGTATTTTGGTTGTAAAAATGAAATATTGTGTCCACAGGTGCTTGAGTCTAAGCTATGTGCGTACTCTAAGCGGATGGTGGAGCAGAAGCCTGGTAATATTCTGTATGGAACCCACGGGCCCCTGCCTCCTCTGTACAGTGTCAACCTGTCTCAGCTCTCCATCCAGCTGGCCAGCATGTACCCCGAGCTCACCCTGCCTCTCTTCTCAGGTATATACACACGCTGTATGCAGTGTTGTGCAAAAACAAGTTGGCCGACAAACAGGTTTGTCACAAATTACAAGGGATGGAAAAACAGAACAGAACAGAACAATAGAAGGATCTTGAAAACAAAGACTTCAGAGTGCAGCGCCAGGTCTCAACACCCTTATTATTTACTTACTGGAACACAGTACATCTTGATTGTTTACCCTATTGGGTAAATTGCATGGCGTCAGTCTAACTGATATCCTCTCACCTCAGGATAATGTTTTAACAGGAAACATATGAATTTAAGGGAAAAAAAGTAACATTTTTCATTTTGACTCCTGTAGAGGTGAGCCAGCGTTTCCCAACCACGCATCCCAATGGCAGACAGATCATGCTGTCATACCTTCTTCCCTGGCTCAGTAACATTGAGCTGGTGGACACAGGGCTCCTTCCTCCTGCCTCCAGCCCCTGCACACCAGATGAAGAAGCCCGTGGTCAGGGACACAGTCTGGGCCTGTCCCCCAGTCTGAGAGGTAACGGCTGGGGATCCCTACAGGCAACCTCGCTGGTGCTCAACAACCTCATGTTCATGACCGCTAAGGTGGGAAGCTGTATATCTGTGTAGATATCTCAGAGTGAGCACACACTCACAGTTTTCCACTGAAATCTTTTGCCTTTAAACCAGATTTTTGTGTTTACATCATCAGTACGGAGATGAGGTCCCTGGCCCAGAAATGGAGAATGCCTGGAACGCGTTGGTGTCCAATGAAAGGTGGAGCAACAACCTACGGGTCACGCTGCAGTTCCTCATCAGTCTGTGTGGCGTCAGCAGCGACACCACGTTATTGCCTTATGTAAGTGTAGTGTGCGTGAAAGGCCAGAGACACATGTTTCAGGCTCATCCAAGCACATCAAACCAGTGAAATAAATTTCACCTGCACTCTCCTGTTCATCAGAGAAAATAACAATATAAATAACAATATGTGATAAACAGAAGACCCATACACTGTTACTTACCCATTTGTTTTTCAGTAGTTACTTGGAGCACAGTCAGTATATCCTGACTTACTTTCTGTGTGGACACAAATGGCGATGTGACATGCATTACATGTGACATGTGCGGCGTAGATGGGGCAGTGTCCTCCGTATGAAAATTTCAGCCTCGAACCGGGCTTGTCGTAAGCCATATCCAAACATGTGATTTGTCAATAGATCAAGAAGGTTGTGATCTACCTGTGTCGGAATAACACCATCCAGACAATGGAGGAGCTGCTGTTTGAGCTTCAGCAGACCGACCCAGTCAACCCAGTGGTCTTGCACTGTGACAACCCTCCCTTCTACCGCTTTGCTGCCAGCAACAAAGCCTCCACCTCACAGACAGGTCAGATGACAGATTCCTGTCTCTTGGCCAAATTGTTCATACCCATAATGTTTTTTTTTGTGTATTTCTAACTAGCTACTGTCTCTGTCATGTCTGATGTTTAGGTACCACGTCCAGCAGTAACACGGTGGTGGCTGGCCAGGAAATCCTCCCAGACACCGATGAGAGCAAGCTGGTCCGAGAGAGTGAAGAGCGGTGAGTACATATGAATGGTCCCACAGTGTTACACTTAATGGTACACATAAGGATCTGTCAAACACTAACATGGCATCATTTGAAGGTTTACCTAAATATCAGTGCTGAAAACCAATACAAAATGTTTTAAGTTGGATTGTGTCACTGTGGTAATGTTTGGCATTGTAGTGGGGTTGTTGTCTTGTTGTCTTTTTTTCAATATTTAGCAACAAACAACAGACACGTTTAAATCCATGCAGATCCATACAAAACGAGAAAAAAAAACAAAAAAAACAGACAGTCTCAAGTTAACATGTAATGAATTCTTTGTATGTATATTGATAGAGGCAACATGTTATAAGGTTAAGATGTGATAATAATCCCTCAGCTTTTTCCTGTTGTCGTTGACTGAATTTTGTTGGTGTGGTTTTGCTATTCTTGTGTCCACTGCCCACACACTGACCTCTATGCACTGTGGCATTGTTGTACCCAGAGGTCACTTACAAATCAATCAGCACTAGTCTTTGAGGCTTGCACAGGTAGATGACTAGATCCATGCTGTTTGTCTCTGCAGGGCGAGGGCTCACAACCGACTGGAATCTCGCTACAGCAACAGCTCTGGAGGCTCGTACGAGGACGAAAAGTGTAAGTATTTTGGGCTTGCCGGATATGTACAGGGTAAGCAACACACACAGAGGCCATATTTGGAAAGAGCTGTAGGACATGGAATATTCCTGTCAGTTAAGAATATCTAAATAATTTTATGCTAAATGTCATACCTTCAGTCAAATCAATAGACAGATAGTTGACTGAGTTTAGGATGAGAAACAGGGACTGTGTCAATAGTGTGGCTGAGCTGAGACCTGCTTGTCTTACTCCAGAAACAGTCTAATTAGGATGAAGTGATTCTTTATACTTTTGCATAAGAGCAATTATTAAAATAATAATGTTGAATAAGAACATTATTCATGTGTGAACTGGGAGATCTCTGGCGTTCACTTCCCACGTCCTCAGGCCTTTGATTGGACCTTTATGGAACCCTGTGCTATTCAATAGCAAAGATAGAAATTATGCACCGGCACTGTACCCACATTAAAAATACAGATGTTTCTTGGTAAAATTTAATAAGACAACACTTTCTGAAGGAACCAGTGTGTCAGTGATCAATTTCAAACATAAATGACCTGAAGATCATGAAATTATGTAAAATGATATTAGTATTGCGTAAATTAGACGAGCTTTTCATCTGACACAAATATTAGAACATTAACTCTGGCAAATCACTTAGATAGTAGATATTCTTTTGTTTATAATATCAACTTCATGATGTAAACTTCTGCACAGAAATTATCTCAAGATACATGAATGACCAAAAGACTGGAGAATGCACGGTTTTCCTTCATTTATACTTTTCTGTCCTTTCAGCTAGTTCTTGTTGGTGAAACCAAGGAAACTTACTTAAAAAAGTTGATGTATTGTTTTGCAAGCAAAATACAATGCAAATTTGTGTTTCAATTTTCAATGTATTTACTTGAAAAGGGACAATGTACATTAATCAACATTCCAACAAATGTCTAATACCCAAGTTTAGCTAAAAAGCATCTGACAACAGGGCTACCAAGGAAAACCTTGGTAGTTTAAATGTTGGTAAAAATACTGTGATAAAGGCAATAAATTGTTTTTTTCCCTTCACTATCGCTTCACATTTACATCCTAATGGCATTGAAATTTACACAAACTTGCCCATTCTGTGTATTAGACCTAGATCATGTAACTGCAAAGCTATTTATTCAAGTATGTAAACATTTTAATCGAAGAAAGCCACCTCTGCATACATGAATGCATTACTTAGTGGGAGGATTCACCTTATATTACACAGTCAGGTTATTACACTGTATGTTAGATAATGTTTGCATTCCATGTCCCATCCAGCTTAGGTTCTCTGATCTGTATATGTTGATATATTTCATGTTTATATATGAAACAGTGCGCCTCATCAGGTCAATGTATGTTTTATTAGCGTAACCATATCTGTTGAATGCGTTCCTCTGCAGCTGACCCGCTCCCACCTTACGCTGGGTGGCTACTGGGCGTCCTAGAGACCAACCATCCTCAGCCTTTACCCATGCCTGTTAACGGAGGCTGCTGGGCTCCCCTGGTTGACTACCTGCCAGAAACCATTACACCTAGAGGACCCCTGCATAGGTTGGTACACGCGTGCACGCATACACAAACACTCACCCACATACTGTGTACTCAGTGTACCGTAAAGCTACAGCCACATTGTTTGTTGGAGCTGCAATGCAGCCTTTGGTATTCAAGGTTCTGCATGGTAAGACATTCACACGCGCTCGTACCCGTCACTTCACATCCGTCAACCACAGATGGTCGGATAGGACCGCTACGACAGAATGAAACCAAGCCAGCTTGTGTGTCTGCTATGTATGGAATGTGTATTTGACAAGATTCTTGTGTCGTGTCTCCACAACACTTAAAAAATCATTACTTGAGTCAAGGTTAAACATGACATGTTAAAATAACATGGCAGATTAACAGTGCTTTACTGCATATTCCATTTGATCATGCTAGATTATTTGTGGTTGTATATCTAATTTAATTTCTGGTGTTCCTAATTCCTTTGACAGATGATTCACAATCCTAATGGTTACATGTAAAGGATTTAGTTTTAGATGGTGCAAAGTAGCTGATATTCTAGATTTGTGTGCACAATTTGTGTATCAGCGTGTCAAGCTTGTTCTATAACTCACCTTTTCTTTTCAGTATACAATGAGTACTTTTAATCTTTATCTTTATGACAGAATTGAATAATGACATGTGTAAAGCATGAAGCTTTTCTCTTGGATTTTACCTTTTTGGGTCTACTGAGATGATCCAAAGAGAGAGAGAGATTATTTTACACTGCCTGTCTAAATTGGAACACCAAAGCAATGTAGCAGCTAGTAGAGATTTGTGTTGCAAGAAACTGTAATAGGTTAAACTGTGATTAAACTGACGGTGTTGTTTCGTGTTTGTTGTTTTTTTAGGTGTAACATTGCTGTGATCTTCATGACTGAAATGGTGGTGGACCACAGTGTGAGAGAAGACTGGGCGTTACACTTGCCTCTGCTACTGCATGCTCTCTTCCTGGGTATGAATACACAAAACACACTCCCAAAAGCAATTTGGTAGGTGCACACTGCCAAACACCATAAGCACCAAAATGCTTTTTTGGTATGAAACCACTTGTGTAAAAATTTCCATCTCTTTGCTGTATCTCTGTGTGTGTTTACATAGTTTTCCGATTGTTCTGCTAATGACAGCACAGGAAGATGAACTAAAAGTCCAAGATTAGATCTGAGGCTTACCCAGATGTCCTTCACTGTCCTCACAGACAGATTGATAGGATACAAACACATAAAGAATAAGCTGAGCAGGATTTTCTATGACGTCCAATTCGGTCTTGGCGTGGCTCGCATAGGTTTTATCTCCATCCCTCACCTTGACAGACGTACATTTCTGGACAGGGCATTGTGTTGTGTTGAAGCAGGCATACATTCCTCAATGTCTGCATTTTCTACCGAGAGTGCGTTCTCTAAAACACGGACATACCTTTGTCAACCATGTGGAAACATGTTTTATGTATTCTGCATATTCCACATACTAAACCTCCCATGTAATCAGCGCATCATCATCCACTCCAGTCGTGTTATTGCGTTTATTCAAAGTAGTTTGCATAAATATGCGACAAAGATATGTGCACAAACTTTTTTTTTCTTTTTTCGTGTGGATTGTGTCAAACAGGTCTTGACCACTACAGGCCAGAGGTTTATGAACACAGCAAGCGTCTCCTTCTCCACCTCCTCATTGCACTGTCCTGCAATAACAACTTCCAGGTCAGCACCATAACTCTTGTTCTTTAGCCAATTTAGATACTGTGCAAACTGTGCACAATGACTGCTTGGAAAAAGGTCTATTACACTGGGTTTGATAGTGATGGCCCAAGACCTGTACTTTATGAATAATACTGTCCATGTGGTCAGGATCTGATAAAGGATTTCACTGTTATGTGTATAGGTTAGGAAGGTTAGATCAGGACTGGATTGACTTTTCTTATTTTTCTTCTGATAGGCATTTATTGTGTAGGAATATCATATTACCAAAAATAAATTCACCCACACAGGGCCTTCGATATATGAAGCTCAGTCGGTCACTTAAATGAACCCTTACATGTGCTTCCAGGTAATCGCCTCTGTGCTGATGCTGACCAGAGAGATCAGTGACAACAAGACTCTCACCATCAAATCCAGCTACCACACAGAGTACCAGCAGTCGCGTAAGGACAAAATACACAAACCTTTCCAGTCCTATTACATCACTGAATTCAAATGATTCCAAGGCAGGGGTTTTCAGCCTATTTCGGCCCACGGGCCAGCAGCCTGATTCAATCTGGGGACTGCTGATGTGGGGACAGGGGCTGAGATTAGCTTTTTTATGACCTATTAGTGAGATTGATGGATGCGGTGAGTTCTTAGTAGTACAATGGTGGACAGGGAAAGTCCCATGTCATTTTCTGGCTCCAGCCTAGCCCAGTACTTCTTGGGGTGGAAAATCCACTCTCACAGAGGTTTGTAGTTGTAAAATTCAAATAAGGTGCATTTGATTATTCAAGAAAGATAAAAAAAAAAATGCACGAATAAAATCAATAAAGTACTGAAGATGCTTTTGGCATCAAAATGACAGGATTGAAGTTGTTGTCACGACCACCTGCAGTACCTCCCCGGACAACGGGTCGAGAATCCCCGTTCTCAGGAATCAATCATTTTTAGACTATGCAAACCAAAGGTGTGATGCGTAGATACGACGGAGCTAACAGTGATGCACACATGAACGTAATTGCTACAATCCACATATAGGAATGTACTCATATCATCCTGTTCACTTAGATGCACCTGATTTTCTGCGAGAGTGGCAGACGTCTCCGGTGGTGGACTCCGGTCTCAGTTCCACCTCCAACTCCTCCTCAGCCAGTCTGGGTGGTGGCAGCACTGCGGGTAGCGTTGGAAATTTACCCCTTGTCACCCCTGACGACCTGGAAGACCTGGAAGATACGGCCAATGAGACTGACGAGAAGACAAACAAACTCATTGAGTTCCTCTCCACCAGGTGCATACACGTCCCGACACATATGATACGGTGCTGATGTCCGTGCTGCTGGATTTTGGTGTTTGAATGTTTAAGCACGAGTGTGGATTTGTGTATGTTTGCCAACACGTATGTACGTATGTGTGTATGTAGAACTCTCTGTGGTAACCTGTGTGCAGGGTGCACATATGTAAGTGCCCGTGTAACGTGTGTGTGGTGGTAACTGGTGGTGGGTATACAGTGCCTGGAGTACTGTGTTGTTCTTGCTCAGAGCATTTGGCCCGCTGTGGGTGCATGAAGACATCACGCCAAAGAACCCCAACTCCAAAAGCTCAGAGCAGCTCTCCAACTTCCTGCGCCACGTCATCTCTGTCTTCAAGGAGTCCAAGACAGGTGAGAATGCTCTCACGCTCGTGTTTTCGTGGTAACTGGCCAGTGGGAATGTTTGAGACGAGCGTTTATCGTGTCTCTTTGTATCTGCTTCATTCAGACTTCCATCTGGAGCAGCAGCTGAGTGATGTGGCCTTACAGACGGCTCTGTGCAGTTCTTCGCGCCACTATGCCGGGCGCTCTTTCCAGATCTTCCGGGCCCTCAAACAGCCAATCAACAACCATGCTGTCTCTGACCTGGTCTCTCGACTTGTTGAGGTGGTGGGAGAACACGGGGATGAGGTGCAGGTGAGAGCCTGAGAAACTGTTGGGTTAGAGACATGATGAGGGAACTATTTCTGCCTTCTACACCCTCTGCCCTTGCTTCTGAGTGAGGTCTGCTTTTTTTAGTTCACCTAAACATCTGTCTTTCAGGGCTATGTGATGGAGGTGCTGTTGACACTTGAGTCAGTGGTGGTGAATCTAGCTGAATGTCTGAAAAACAGCGACCTTATGGCAGCTTTAACCAGGTAGGTCTAGTCTGTATTGATCGTAGCAACAGTGAAATATCAACGTTTCCATGTAAAATGACATACAGTATGTGCTATCTCACAAAAGATTCCTCAGAAGAAAATTCTTTTTGATTGATATTTTCCCTCGTGCACAGGACGTCTTCCCCTGACTTTGTGACAAGTGACAAAGTCATGAACAGAAAGAGCACAGGTCAGCTGAACTTCCCTGGCCCAGCTTTTCCTGGTCTGTCGTCACAACGCCACCAACGTTCTTACTCCGTCCCCAAGAAGTTTGGGGAATGCGGCAACCAGCCCAATGATCCGCCTCGCAGTGCTACTTTGGATCGCATACAGGCAAGAAATAAAGATTGTTTGGAAGTGGTGCTTGTCTGTCCTCTGGTTGAGTTGTTTAATGTTAATGCTTTTTGAAAAACTGAACATACGGTGCATCACAATAACACAGTGTTGTATTTTGTTATCAATCCACAGGCTTGCAACAATGGCCTGGCACGGTCAGGAAGAATCCCTGGGTCCTGCACTTCATCAACCAATCGTATTGATCCCAGTGTTCTCTCTGATCCTGCTCACGTTTCACATCCTTCAACTATACTGGCCACAGTCTTTTGGGTGGCAGTGTCGCTCATGGAGTCAGACTTTGAGTTTGAATATCAGATGTCACTGCGTCTGGTTCACAAGCTCCTATCAAAGGTAGATATGTACATCGATCTCAACGGGCGGATTATGTAATTGTGGAAGCGATCAGTAAAAGCCGTACGGCTCCATCCAAACACGTACCAACTCTGCCACTTTCCAAAAGAAAAGACCTCTTACTGAAAACTTCCATCACCAGCTTCGGTTCCCAATGCGACCAAAACCTCTCATATTTCCCAGGTGCCCCTAGACAGAGCAGAGAATCGTGAACGCCTGGAGAAGCTACAGGCTCAGCTAAGGTGGAGTGGTTTCTCCGGGATTCAGCAGCTTTTGTTAAAGGGCTTTACCTCCCAGGCGACGTCTGACCTCACCCTGCAGCTCTTCTGCCAGCTCACGCCAGTCTCCCGCGTGCCCGTCGTCGACAGCTCACAGTCTATTGGTAGGAACTGAGAATCATGATCCTTTAGCTACTATATCATGTTTAAATCCTCTATCCCCTGCATTTAAAGGCTACTGTTAGCTAATCATGGTAGAAACGGTCTGTTTTTTATTTGTGCTGCTGTCTTTGCGTGCAGGTTTCCCTCTGAATGTGCTGTGTCTGCTGCCTCACCTTGTGCAGCACTTTGGCCATCCGAATCAGTTCTGCAAGGAGAGTGCTGAGAGGATCGCCCAGGTACGATGAAATTCTTCAGCAAGTACAAGCATGCTGTGAAATCTGTGAAGTCAGTTAATATATCGACTTTGCGCTGGAGTTTCTCCCTCGCTCTCTGTGTTTCTATGGCCCGTGATCTCGCTCTCTCTCTCTTTATCAGGTGTGTTTGGTAGAGAAGCACACAAAGCTGTCCCATTTGGCTCACGTGATGACTCTATATAAGACGCGTTCATACACGCGTGACCCTTTCTCCTGGGTCAGTGTGGTGTGCCGGTACCTCCACGAGGCTTTCTCTGACATCACACTCAACATGGTCACCTACATGGCTGAGGTAACATGGATTGTATATCTTGTTTCAGATTAACATTGGTAACTCCTCACAGAAATACCACCAGCGACTCCCACTGGTCTGTCAGGGACTCTTGTGGAATAGTCATGAAGGAGGATTATTCAGTGAATGCTCTGTCTCTGTCCCTCTCTCTCTCCCTCTCTCTCTCTCTCTGTGTTGGTTAGCTGCTGGAAAAGGGCCTGCCCAGCATGCAGCAGTCCCTGCTACAGATCATCTACTGTCTTCTCAGCCACATGGACCTGACAGCTGTACAGGTCAAACAGTTCAATGCCGATGTCATGAAGACCATTGAGAAGTTTGTGCAGGTCAGTGTCCCAGAGAAACAAAGCTTTTGTTCCACAGTCACACTCTGTATGATGGATCACAAATGTAAGAACCTGTTGAACATGTGCCTCCACAGACAGTGCATTGGAAGGACGCTCTAAATATCTTGAAGCTGGTGGTATCACGCTCTGCCAGCCTAGTCCACCCGGTATACGGCCACACACAGGGAGACCTTTCTAACTTGGAGGTCAGCAGAGTGTGGGACGGCTCAGCTAAGGCCCTGCCGGGGAAAACACTCGACTTTACCTTCGACATCTCTGAGGTGAGAAAGAAAGAAAAGCATATGCGTGTTGGAAGAAACTTGAGTCTCAGAGCATCAGAGCCGTGTCCATCTACAACCACTTCATCTCTCATTATAATGTTAGAACGATTATAAAGTTGGTTAGTGTCATAGAATAGTGTCACACTACTCAAAACACACACAGACAGCTAGCACATAAACATATATAATCTCTCACATATATATGATCACACAGTGTCGTTCACACACACGCACTCGCACACACACACACACACACACACACACATACACATGTGGACACATACATCACTAAAAGCCACCGTTAAAACTCCAAAGACTCCAGGAGGCTCTGAATGAGAATCCGGTCCTGATCAATGAGTGACGGGCAGACAGACGTGTAGGTAACAGGCAGGTCCACCAGCATCATTTCAGTGAGTGGATGGGTTTATTTCAGGATTACTACCGCTACAGATATCTCATTTGTTTAATTCTTTTTTTTTTCAGAGCCTTTGATTTATCTATAGCTTTCAGGATGTTAAGACGATTTCTACAAATATAAATTGTGTTTATACAAAAGATTACCTACCCTACCATTAACCTCTTCAAATCATAGAAAATCATCTTGTAAAAAGCCCAAACTGTCCAAAAATAAGAAATATATCAGGATTAGGTGGGGAAATCTGTATAAAACTATTAATAAGTCGATAAGAAAGAGAAATTTAAAGAATTCTAAAAATGTCATGGCTTAAAAAAGGGGTAAAGGTTATGGATTTGTGACTTTTTTTTATCTTCATTCAATCAATCATGAGATTTATTGTGACATTTCACCCTGAGTATGCTCAAATATGAATTCACTGTTAATGTGAAAATGGCTACTATATTTATCCTTTAAAGTCCTTTAAATAACCCTGAACTGTTTGTACTGAAGTCTACTCAATTACCAGTTTATTTCCAAGCGTGCACACCTTTGTCATGTGCGTTCTCCTAGACTCCAGTGATTGGCCGTCGGTTCGATGAGCTCCAGGGGTCAGGTGGTAGAGAGGGGAAGGCCAGGGCCATGGCTGTAACCCGCAGTACTTCCTCCACCTCATCTGGATCCAACTCTAACACCATCCTGGTGCCGGTCAGCTGGAGGCGGCCACAGTTATCTCAGGTAGAGCTGAGTTATCATTAAACTGTTATCAGGCTTAATCTGTTAGTTTGACCTAGTCACCATTGTTTCAGTCTGACAATAACAACACCTTTTAGCACTCACGTTATGAGACGTTATCTGTTGTGTGCCCGCAGCTGCTATGCATGCTCAACTGCTTTCTGTTTTGTTATCAAACTGAATTATCTCTGCGTGTACTTTGTAATTGTTAAATATATACTGTATGGGTACAGATTCACATGGCAGGATTAAATGTGATCTTATACATTTATGTTTCTTTCTCTTTCTATCCTACAGAAAAGAACCAGAGAGAAGCTTGTAAACGTTTTATCTCTCTGTGGACAAGAAGTCGGACTGACCAAGAATCCATCGGTAAGCTAACTGTCTCGTTTTGTTAAATACCAATGAACTGGATTAATTCAGCATCTGATTCTGCTCCTACATGACAACAGTCACAAGCAGAAAATGTATTCTCTTCTAAATTCAACCTCAAAACTGCCACAAAGAATATTGCTTTAACAGAAGAGAGGAATACTCAAGTATGCGGCCGTGATGAACTAAAGTGAATTCCTTTTTTCTGCTCCGTCTGCTCAGGTAATCTTCTCTTCGTGTGGTGACCTGGACATGATGGAGGTACGGGAGAGCGGCGTGTCATCGGAGGAGGGTGGAACCAGAGAGGACACGCTAGATGACACCGCCAGCGAGCAGCAGTTCAGAGTGTTCAGAGACTTTGACTTCCTGGACGTAGAGCTGGAAGACGGAGAGGTACGGACGGAGATACACAAAAAAAAAAAATGTGTTATTGTTGCTTAAATAAGACATTGTCTATGCATGCTATAATTTTTCTCTCTGACTCTTTGATTACGTCCCTCTAGCTTTAACATGAATAAATTTGAAATATATTTCTCTGTCCATCCTCCTTGTCCCTCTTTCTGTCTAACTCTATGTCTCTCTCTCTCTCTCTCTCTCTCCCTCCCTTGCTGCCTAGGAGCTCCAGGTAAGGTCTCTCACAGTGGGCACATACATTAACTTTTGTCAATGCTGTGATGTTGCTGGCTTCCTTTTGTTTCTTTGTTTACCTTTTGCAGAGTGGGTGTGGTCTATGCTTCATATTGCTCTCACTGCTTAGTTGTAGAATTGGATTCCTAAGTTTATTGCTATTTGTCACGAGGGAGATAAATGATGTTTATGATGCAGTGTTTATGGGATAAAGAGTAATGTATTTGAAGAGTTGAACACCTTTTGCAGCACTGTTTCTCACAGCAGTAAAATTCACTGCTACTAAACTCTGCCTGTGTCTTCCATTGTGTATGTGTGGGCACTCTCAGGGCGAAAGCTTGGATAACTTTAATTGGGGCGTGCGTCGGCGATCGCTGGACAGCACAGAGTTGGGCGACCTGCTAGAGGAGAGCCAACACTCAGGCAGCACCCCCAGTCTGGGCCACGAGGACCCTCATGATTCTGACGAGTCTTCGGAGGAAGAGGAGTCTTCAACAAGCCAGAGCCTTTCTCATTCTCAGCTCGTAGGTCCCTTTGGAGCAAAATGAAATTAACCCGCAACATGAAGTCTCTTTCTCTTCATCATTTCACATTCACGCTTACCTTATTTCAGACCAACCCGTCTCCATCAGAGGAGACCAATCACACAGACTCTCTGTCTACGTCCTACGACACATCTGCTGACCCTCAGTTTCTGAACGCCACCACACCTGGACAAGGAGCCCACCATGATGTTCACCCAGGGCTACACGTGAGTCTTCATACAATGACGACATTCTACATCATCATACGTGTACACATGCAAAGAATAGCACAGTCACGCTCCAACCTCCCGCGATACCTCCCCGATACCTGATTTATCTAATTATCAGAGCAGCAGCTCAATGGTCATATGAAGGAGGAGGCCTTGTTGAGATTATCAATTTCAAAACATGACCATGGAGCCTTACAACTGAAGCTTTGTCTACGGTGATACACGTCAGCGATTGATGACTGCACTTTTTCTCTTTCCGGTTCTTCCAGTTCTTTTAAATTAAAAGCGTCACTGTGGATAAGTAAAAAGCAAATGACAATGTTTAAGAGAACGAATGTCAATTTATTGAAAAATAAGCCTAGATTGGACCAAATAATTCACTTTTGAATAACAGGACAGAGGGACAGTGGCCTTTTGTGGTATCGTGCCTCCAAGTGTCCTAGCACTTAAACGTTAACATTCCTTATTTGTCACCTTGCTCTCCTCAGGCAACAGTGTGTGAGGATGAAGACACTCATGCCCAGGATGATGAGCTGTCGCTGAGCACCAACGACGTGCCTCAGGGCTCAGACTGTGGTGAGAGTTTGACCTTGGAGCTGCCCTGCCAACCTCAGGATCAGCGTTCCAATCTGGACGGCAGTCTCCACCCAGACTACTGTCACCCACCCCTGGACTTTCTAGACCCCAACTGTCTTCCCAGGTAAATCTGACAGACGGGACTGTAAGAAACTGAGAGACATTTTTGGAATGTGATTAAATAACTTCATAGTGTCCTTTTTCCATGTGATGTACATAGTTTTCTCAGTCCCCTGTAATCCATACAAACAATAACAAACGCTGTCAATCATTTTCAAGTGCTTCTTGAATGAAATCTGAGCGGGACAGAGGCACTCATTACACTCCCTCATCAAGCAGCTACAAATGAGCCAGTCTGTTTTTTCCTGTCTCCATGGCACTAGTTTACGTGACGATGTAGATGACCTGGAAGACCTGGGTTTTCCTCCTCCTCCGTCTCCGTTTTTTTCTGCCATCTTGGCAGCGTTCCAGCCTACGGTGTGTGATGACGCTGAGGAGGCATGGCGGTGCCACATCAACCAGCTGGTGACCGACTCAGATGGGTCCTGTGCCGTCTACACCTTCCAAGTCTTCTCATCTCTCTTTAAGGTAAATCAGGAATCTTTGAATATGATCAATTATCTACTAAGGTGACTATTGGCTGCATGTTTCCTCTGGTCTCAACACCGACATGCAGTCAGCTGTCTAACATCTCTCAATGCCCTTGTTTTATTCCCAGAACATCCAGGGTAAATTCTGCTGCCTGACAACTGACGTTGCCACTTACCTTGGAGAGGGCCTGAGGGGCATCGGGTCTAAGTTCCTCAGGTCCTCCCAGATGCTAACCACATGCTCAGATTGTCCCACAATCTTCATCGATGCTGACACAGTGAGTATTGCGACCTGCAAAGGAGCCTTTGTGGTCAGACAGCAGTGTCAGATAACAAAACTTTTCTTTTTGTGATGATTTTTCTTTTATTTATATTCGTACCACCAATTATAGTCTTCATTGTGTAATGATAATATAAACTTAATCTCTGTAATAAAGCCAATTGTCATAATCCTTAACATCAATAGCGATAATAATATGATTAAGAACTATAGTAATAGTTACAGTGGATATATACTGTATATATATATTTGTATACACAAACACAATGTAAACAATAGCATTGCTATTCATCAAGATCTTAGTCAAGAAGCATATTCATCTGTAGTACCCATATACTGTACATCGACAGACATACTGTATATGCGTGTATTTGTAGTTACAGGCCTGCAGTCACACACATAGGTCCATGTAAAAAGATGGACTCCTATGAATCTAATACTCTTTCTCTGAGTGTAAACATAAACAAATATCCAGTTCTGTCTGTATATAAAAATATTGGAAAAGATGTGTGTCACTCAAATTGTATTCACTTCAGGGTTTATTGTAGTGTATTATGATTGAGAGAAGTTAACATTTTATGGAATAAACAGAAATCTTCTCTTCCCCCCTCAGATCATGTCTTACGGTCTCCTTGAAAAGATGAAGTTCAGTGCACTGGAGCTGCAGGAGTACCTGGACACCTACAACACCAGAGAAGATGCTGCACTATCGGTACTCAATAACTCAATAACTTCTTGCATTTTCTTGCTTATAATAACAATCATGTGCTTTTTTTTTTTTTTTTTTTTTTGTAAGTTAAGCTAAGTGACACTCACTCATCTTACCTTACGTGTCTCCGTCAGTGGCTGAGAAACTGTAAAGACACATTTCCCAGGTGTCCCGGTGAGAGTGTGGTTACGTGTCAGCCTGGAGACTCAGAGGAGAAAGTAAGTGCATCCCACAGCCGTAACATACGTTTACACCATACCACCCGTTGGTGGCAAACAGATGGGTACTTCCTCCATCTGTACTCGTTCGGACCTTGGTCTGGATTTTGACACACTGCACCCAGTTATTTATCCATACTGCAATGGAGACAAAAAAGTGATTCATCCGTATACATGTACATGCCTGAAAAAATGTATTTACTATCACATAGAGTGGTTTGTTACTGTGAACAGCATTTTTCATAGAAAACACGAAAAACAAAAATGTATATAAAAATGACAAAGTACAGCATCCAAAATGGATGAGTATTTCAAAAAAGCATCGCACTCTCACGCAACCATAAAATCAAAACCTAAAAATAAATTATGGCCTTTTTTACTTGTTTTTAACCAGAGCGTTGATGTGTTTCTGTCACGAGTTCACATTTATTCAGTGATTTTAATTTCACCTGCTAGCCTCCTCATAGCGACCCCACATGTGGTGGCAGAAACATTTAGTAAGGAATTCTCTTCAAACTTTATGCTCAAGTGATAAATGTGCAGAAAGCTCAAAACAATCATACCTTTTACTTTTTACAACTATTTTGAAGAAGTAAAAGAAAGAAAAAGAAAAGAAGGATACTTAATTGTTCGCCGTAGGGAAATTAATTCTCAGCAGTCTTACCCATCCTCAACGAGGAGTAGTGGGCAGCCCACACACACACACACACACACACAACAGCGCCTGGGGACCAACTACAGATCTTCCTCCTGGTGCCTTGGTCAGGAGTGACTAACCTAACGTACATGTTTTGGTGGGTGGGGGAAACTGGAGCACCCAGAGGAGAACATGGAAACTCCACCGCCACTGTGCTGCCCAAGCCCTCTAAGCATTCTGAAGGCTCTTACTCGTTCACAATGCAATAATTCAGAACCATAAAAGGAATTATTGAATAAAGAGATCTGGATTTTTTAAAGTTCCTGTAATATCCAGTACAGTGCAAAAGTCTTGGTCCCCCATTAGATTTGTTGTTGTACCAATGCTATCTATCTCTTCATTAGAATCCAACCAGAAAATACAGGAAATGTGTGTGCAGTAGTAAAAATGAGAAAAGAACAGCTTCTACAGGCTAAAGGGTCAAGAATTTAGTGGGACTTCCCTCGGAACCTGGCTCTCTTCCCCCTAAATGGAATGGAGCCCTTGTTAATGTCATTGATAACACCTGGATTTGGACTTTCATCACTATTTACCGCTGGGACAAAGAACACCAAACACCAGGTTGGATAGGGGCGGACCAAGACTTTGGCACAGTGCTGGAAATGATGTGTTTTGTATTTCAAATACGTGTTTCAAATACTGCCCATCCCTGATTCGGAGTAAGCAGACCTTGATTTGTGTGAAATCAAAGCAAACAGACAGAATCTTTTTGCTCTCCTTGCATGTGTGCTCTGCCTGTTTTCCACTGAATTCTCCTTACGCCACTGAATTTTTAACCGGGCCACCAACTGTTGTTGGTTTTACTGTTCTATACTAATTCTTAGTAGCTCGATCGTGTATACTGGTGGTTGATACTCTGCTGTGCATGTGTTTGACTGATGCTTTGTCTTCCTCTCGTCTCACTCTGACGCCCTAACACGCTCTCTCGCTGTCTAGCAAATGGAGTCTCTTGCAGTAAGTTCTCTTACAAGTTTCTTCACTGCCTTTCATTCACCTTATCTAGATAGACGTCTTAAGTTACACGCTTAACCAAATTGTCATTTTGTTTGTGTTCTCTTGCACGTGCATGTGTGTACCTGCGTGACTGTCCTCCTCGTGTTTGCGTCGTGTGCGATGAATCTGAAGCTGTTCCTGCGTTTATATCTTACAGCAACTGGAGCTTTGTCAGAGGCTCTACAAGCTGCACTTCCAGCTCCTCCTCCTCTTCCAGTCTTACTGCAAGCTCATCGGGCAAGTTCACGCGATCAGCTCCGTGCCGGAGGTATGACAAGAAATTCAAATAACAGTGCATAAAGAGATTACATACACTTTTCAAGGCCTGTATTGTCAAAAGAGATGTCCTCGCAGATGTGAGGATAACTGTTAGCATACACACCAGTGAAAACCTCATTTACACATCAGAGGCTACCACGGTGAATCTTGACTATTTGATCCAGTGAAGTAAATGTTCTTCTGTGATTACGTAAATGTTCAGAGACATACACACACAGACACACACACACACACACACACACACACACTCACTCAGCTGCCATCTGCTTCCCTCTCACCTCCCACGTAGCTGCTGAACATGTCTCGGGAGCTCACTGATTTGAGAAGCAGCCTGCAGGCAGCCGAGGCGGCCGTAGCCAGCGACCTGGAACACAAGCACTTGGCCCACACTCACGCACACGCCGCCCAGGTGGCAGCCGTGGTC